>KZ652263.1:100977-115774 GCA_001010745.2 Gerris buenoi
CGTTTTAATATCTTAAAACCACGAAGAACACGAATCGTAAGTAAAAAAAAAAAAATCTGCTGTCGCGTCGAAATAATTATTAAATAGTAATAATAAGTCCTTTCTACAGCCATTATAATAATACATTTTTATCCAATATTGAATATATAAAGTGAAAATATTGTGATGACGCGAAAAATCAATTTTGAGATTTTGATGGATTTACACGTTTTGAGGTCCCCTGAGTCCAAAAAAGTGTTTTTTTTTTTAAAAAATGTCTGTCTGTCTGTGCAGACGCCTGGAGCTCTAACTACTGGATCGATTTAACGAAATTTATGGCATCCATGCTCAGAAAAATCATACCCCGGTCCGAAATCGAGAAATGAATATTAGCTTCAAATTTGGGGGAGCTGCCCCCCCCCAAAAAAAATTATTTCTCGAAAACTGTTCCGACGATTTTGATTAAAAAAAAATCTAAAATGTAGTCCATTTCAATACTAATCTAATATAAGCCGTTTTTCCGGGAAAAATCTAGTTCCTGAAAGAAATTGTTTTAAGCGCGCGGACGGAAAGAGCCCAGGTTCGATTCCCCACCCAGGAGAAATTATTATTATGATATATTTAGATGAAATGTTAAATAATAATAAAATGTATCTACGAAAGGATGCCTCGGTATATGCCGATTTACCATGTAGAATTATACAGAAGTCTAACTATTAATTTTATGTACAATATTGGTAATAAAAAGGTTATTATTATTATTATTATTATTTTGNAGGTCATTGTTATTATCATAGTTATTATGTCAATATGTTTATATTTTGTGCCGGGATCTCGCCTGACGGTCCAGTGACCAAGGCTATATCGTTTGATAATCACAATTATTTATGTAACAACTTGCTAAATAAATAAACGATTAGTATTATTATTATTATTATTATCTACGAAAACTAATAAACGGAAAAAACTGGGCTATGAAATTATGAACTGGTGTATGAGTGTATGAGAAAGTTTTTCTGTGTTTTCTCGGACCGATTTTGTATTTAAACGATAAGAGTATTAATATAAAAATATTAAAAGGTGATTTACTCTGGGCAAATATTATTATGCTAATATTGTTTACTTAAAAAAGGTTAAAATGTTTCTTAAGTCCACTTAGGATGTGGCAGTATTATACCGCCCCCGTCCCGTCAAACTTTAACCCTCTTCTGTGTTATGACGTACCCTCCATAAATTTTGTGGCCTACACGCTTTTAGCAAGAGGAAAAAAAGAATATTGAAAAGTAAGGGGGTTAAAAAACCTTCTCTTATCATATATTCTTATTTTGAAAGATCGCCTATAGAATATATACGTATATGTATTAGAGTAGTCGTAACCCCTCGGTCATTACAAAAAGATCACCACAATCAGTGACTATGTATTTTATTATCATGTATATACAATGATTTTTATTGTCCAGGAGATAGCGTGCAAAAAAGTGTCTGACTAACATCAAGCTAGAATTTTGTGTATAAGTAAATGTTTTGGTACCTTTTAAGAATATATGGTCGGCTAAGTTCGTTTGCAGGACATAGCTTGGAAATAGGCATTTGATAAAAACAAACCGGTGGAGAGTGGCCATCCCGCTCCTTTTGGTGGACAATGTGATTTTTATGATTCAAAGGACTAAATTAATCAGTAGACCGAAAATCAAGTTGATAGTAGTCCGTAAATTAATAGGAGGCCTCTTTGATGTGGAGTAATATTTGACTAACTGAACTGTAAAGTGACAAACTATCATCAATTTGTCAACTAACTAATTTCGTACTTAGGATCATGAAAATCATCTTCTCCAACAAAAAGAGCAGGACTTGTCGTTCTCCATCCGGTTTTTTTTTTTTTTTTTTTTTTTTTTCAAATGCCTATTGCCAAGCTATGTCCCGCAGACGAACTTAGCCGACCACATATTCTTAAAAAGCACCAAAACATTTACTTATACACAAAATTCTAGCTTGATTATAATAAAAATTATATAAATAAAAGTAAACTAGAGTTTCCAATCACCCATGTCTTGTCAATTTTTAACCTTGTCTGTTATCAATTATTATAAATAGACTTTGACCAAAGACAATACATAAATTTTAAAACAATTGCAAATATTGGTTGTTTATTTATTTATTCTATATTCTTTAATTTTTTTTTGAGCTAACAATTAGAAATTGTTAGTCAGTCCAATAAATTTGTAAATAATTGTATTTTGTTACAAAAGAGCAAGCGGAAGTTTGAGCTGCAAATAATAATTGTAACTGTATAAAACTTCTCAGAGCTCTTTTAAATTTGAAAATATTTGGGATTGAGAAAAAATACAAAATTATATTTTTATTGAGAAAAGTGACAGAGCTTTAACTAAGGGTAAGATTTGTTCCAACGCATTTCCAAGAGACTGATTCTCAAAGCGGGTTTTATTTTGAGAAAAAAAGTGAGTTTTTTTTATGTAGCTTTTATTTCAAAGACGTACTTAATGGGAGCATGAATCAACTTCTTAACTCCTCTTTTCAGAAAAACATTATGCGTAATAATGAACGTATAAAAATGTCTGATTTAAATTTCATAAATTTAAGAGCAGAGATAACCGGTACCATTTTATTGCTCGTTTGCAGCATCAAAGGGTTGTTATTACTTCTCAATATAATAATATGAAATAATTATTTTGGTTCTGAGCTTACCGAAGGTATTGGAAGTTATGTGATCGTTCTGATGAACGAACATGTTTTATGTTTTATGTCTCCGATTGCAAAAGTTCCCAGTCAGAAATCCATTTCAGAGAACATTTTTGGTTCCGTTTCTGTCTATTGGTCTGTCTGTCGGTCTGTCACTCAATTTTTGCGAATCAACATATCTTAAAAACTACACGTCCGATTTTAATGAAATTTGTTTTATAGGTCATAATTACCTCATTGTTGGTCCCATATAAGTATCAATCTTCTGCACCTATTTGTTTCTTTTCCACACGCGCACAAACATAAATTTATTTACATCTATATCCTTAAGAGTATACTTATCTGATTCGTGAGAAACTACTCTTATCTGATAGTTTATCGAATGCATACCGCAGACAGCCCAAGATTAATTTGAACCGTCTACGCTCTTTAACTTGTGCTAAAGTGATACTTTAATTCATGTAAAAAATTAAAAAAAAAAAAAAATTGACTGATTAAAAAAAGGGGGAAATATATAACAAATGAGACAAGAACGGCTTATAAAAGCATAAAATCAATAAAGTACTAGGAAGGGTGTGAGGAAGCTATGTGCCACACCAATTTGTAGTCTATGTTTATGATGAATTATCATATTACTAGCCGTTATGCCCGTGAAAACGGGCAGAATAAAATATAGTCAAAAAAGAGATAGTTATAATTAAAATATTTAAATAGATATATTATACTGTTTAAATAGAAAGTTTTATGCCCTCCGAATCATTACACAGGCATAGCACAACGGTAGCGTTTCCGCCTGACGTACAGGAGGTCACTGGTTCAATCCCAGTTTATGGCTCACCAATTTTTAACGTTATAAATCATTTAGAGGTGAGTTGATGCCGTCGCTGTCGGGACTCTACTCGATTATATAAAAGATTATTGGTGATGCTCTGAATAACATCTTTATGGTAATAGTTGTAGTAGTCTATTACTTCCTACTAGACACTTGTTCAAACCTTGCAATTAGGCCCATCACTTAGGCCCTTTTTACTATACCCGTGGTGGAGAGTTCCAGCTACTTCACACATCATACATTTGTACATTATACCTTATACCGCCGAAGCGAGTATGATGCAGTCATAAGTAAGCTACAAAGCGTAAAGCGTGGGGGAAGAGTGCACCATAGGGGGTGTCCCTCGCCCTGCTCCGTTTTCGAACCATAGATACAAATCACATTATCACGACACGGATCGGACCAACATCAAAGAGTGGGGGAAGAGTGCCTCATAGGGGGTGTTCCCTCACCTTGCACCATCCGTATTCATTGATGCAATTTAGAGTATCCAACACCTCGAATTGCCTTGACTTAACATCTTTATGGTAACTCACTCTTTAAGACATATTTTACACTTATATGGTCATTTCAAGTAAATCTTGCATAGCGACAGATCCAACAATCACGTGTTGATTTTGAAGTTAAACGATTGCCTTTTAAGTGTCTTTCTTGCAAAGTGTTTCTAGACCAAGGTTGTTGAAGGTACATCCGTTAAGATGTAAGTTTTCACCGGAAAATCTCATCATCTGAAAGGGGTCTATCGGGCCATCTATTTTTGTCCGATCAATAATGGACAATCAATTCTTCTTCTAGCGGACAATTCTTGAGAATCAAAAGTTCTATTTCTTACTATTCTACTTAGGCTTAAGTGCTTAGAGACTTGACTTTAAGAGCTAAGCTTGTTAACCTCTTAAACCATCTTAAGTACTCTTGTCAATACACTTAAGAAAAGTTTACTTCATAGGAAATTATGGTTATCTATTTTCTCCTTAAAGAAACATTAAATTAAGAAATTAAAATTAAGAGTGAATAAAATAATTAAAAACACTTTTTTCCGTGGTAGGCTGTGAAATAGTAACTTTAGAGCCTAGAAAACAAAGCTAAAATCAACTTTTTCGTTACGTGGACTTAAAAAATCTTTTCATTACTCCTGGGAGTAAAGAAAAAAATTTTTACGTCCTAGGACGCAAAAATTTTTTTTGTATTGTACTACAAGAACTTGTCAAAACTTCCGTAGGAGCGCTGATTTCTTACTAATGTGGCTCTTAGTACGATTGAATTCCGCTAGATGTCAATGCGTTTTATTTATCTTTTCTTATAGTGTAACCTCTTTTTAAGGTTTCTTTTTTTTAATCTTAAGTTTAAACTAATATTTGTTATTATTATATTGATTATTGATTAATATTTAATGTTTTTATTGTCTGCTACCTCGGAAAAAATAGCATATGCTACACGACTGTGAAGTGTTTTTTCTTTACCTTGGCAATATTTCCTGTCTCACTTCGCTCGACAGTAAATGTAATTGTCGCGGTAAAGAAAAAACTCACTTCACAGCCTAGTAACATAATATACTATTTTATATAACATGTGCTAAAAAGGACTTGTTTTTTTAACAGGTATAAAGCGCTACGAGCAAGCACAATATACGTGACCAGAAAGTTCAGTACATACAAATGTACCCAGTGGCGTAAACAAGGTACCCTTGCATTGTGGAGGAGGCATAAAATAAAGAAAAAAAAAATTCTGAGGTCATAACTATTTTTATTAAAAATATTTTTTGAGCGTAGCGAAAATATATAATAAGTGTTAAAATCGTAGTTGAGAATTTTATAATTTAAAATTTAGAACTCAGAGTTAAGAAAAGTCGGAGACTACTAGTAAGCTACAAAACGATACCAAAAACCTCAAAATATTTTAACTCTAAGTGGGTTAGCAAACCATAGTTTTAAAAAACAAAAACTTATCGTGCTTGCAACTTGTGGGGCTTGTATGCGACGATTTAATAAGAATATAATGTGTTACTAAGTTGAATGGATTTTCAGGTGTGAATAATTAACAAATGATTATTTCATTGTTCTTTGAAACGTTTCGGCCCTTCTTAGAGCCATCCTCAGTCTTTATTTCCTGAATACAAGAAATCAAATACGAAATCTGAATACGAAAAGGTGACATTCTCTTATGGAGAAAAGATCATGATTTTAATTTTTTATAAATATAATTATCATAATCACAACTGAACGCTACACCTTACAATTGGTAAGTGCAAAATATCATTGTAAAGTATAGTTTAAGTTTTACATAATGCAACTGATAATTCATTGATTGAGGATAATTGTTAATTAATTGATTTCTTGTACGTTTCAAAGAACAATGAAATAACCATTTGTTAATTGTTCACACCTGAAAATCCATTCAACTTAGTAAGAAGTAATCGTATAAGGGTGTTTACAAGGTAGCTTATGAGAATATAATGTTAATTAATTTCAATTTCTTACCCTGAAATTGATTGCACCCTTTATAAAGAGAATGTATTGTAATGACGCCAAAGTATTGCAATATGAAAAGTATTGTAAAATCGCGGGCCGATACCAATGAAATTCAAAAAATCGAAAGTTAAAATCGAGAAATGAATTTTAGCTTCAAATTTATGGACGCTTCCCCAAATTGAAAAACTTAAAAATCAATTATTTCTCCTTAATGGTTCCGACTATTTTGATTAAAAAATCTAAAATGTATTCTATATAATATGAATCTTAAGATACGTCGTTTATCCTGAGCTTATTGATCATATTCATACATTGATCATATTCATATATTGATCATATTCATACATTGATCATATTCATATATTGATCATATTCATATATTGATCATATTCATACATTGATCATATTCATATATTGATCATATTCATACATTGATCATATTCATATATTGATCATATTCATATATTGATCATATTCATACATTGATCATATTCATATATTGATCATATTCATACATTGATCATATTCATATATTGATCATATTCATACATTGATCATATTATTATATATTTGATCGTTCCCACTCAGTCTCTTCCCGAATAACCCAAAAAGAAGGGAGAAAAAGAAAGAGGTGCAGAGGTGAATTTCGTAATTTATAGAGACGCATTCTCCAATTTGTGGGGCTCCAGGATTCCTTTATTATGCCACTAAAGGTACTGCAGGTAATTTAACAAGACGGATGAAATACTTCAATATAATTACTTTATTTATGGAATAGTTCATGCTTAAGAATTTTCGCTTAACAATGTTAATAAGAGCTCTTTCGTTAAATATGTCTAAAATATTGCGGTCGTACAATGTTTCAATTAGGGCTCATACTTATTGCACCATATAAAATTATGGAACTAAAGCAAGGTAAAATCTCAAGCAGATAGTAAATTATATAGAAATTGGGGATAGCGAGGAGCAGTTATTCTCATATTAATTGTCAAATGTAAAATTCGAAGTTGTGAATTTTCCTACGATTCCTTAAGCCTGGTCCAGACTGCCGAACCGAACAGAGGAAACGAGCCGAGCATTGGTCTCTGCGCATGCCCCGACTAAAATACGCATGCGCATCTCAGACTAGGCATGCGCAGATAGCAATGCTCGGCTCGTTTCCTGTGTTCGGTTCGGCAGTCTAGACGAGGCTTTAAGACCTGTGGGTTTTAATTTAATTTTATTACATTATTTATAACCGTGAAAATTGTTTGTTGTCATTTTTATAACAATTGTTTCTTTATCACTCGAAAAACAATTATATAAACTGTCAATTTTATAATCTTCAAAAAATTGCCTAAGCATTTTANATTTTTCAAAAATGGAATTAGATAAATCATACACTAATGGATAATAAAAGAAACCCCTCTATAAAGTATAAGCGAGAAGCTATGTGTCATACTAATTGATGGGCTGTTTTATTATCTCTCAAAATTGTTTTATTTTTACATAAATACAATTATCGATTTAGCAACATCCTATGTGCATCAGTCGTTTAAAATTATTGTCGGATCATTTGTAGGCTGAATTCGATAAAACAGTAAGAGCATGTGAAAAAAAGATAAATACAATGATTTAGGACTAACAATAAACTATTTTTGAACAACCATACAAATTTAATTAAAATCGTACACTCGTACGATGAAATTAATCAGTTTTCAAGATATGTTGGTAAGCAACAATGTTGGTCGACTCCGTCAAATCTGCCACAGGACTAAACAATATCATTATGTTCTCTGATGTCTAAAACGAATTATTCGGTCTAGGAATTTTTGAATTCGGAGATAAAGAAAATTGTATTCTTGAATACAATCTCAATGCTTCCACAATCTTCGTGTGGTTGCTAGCAACATGTTAGGTACAACATGCTAGGTACAACATGGAAGCAATACAATCTATTCGTTCAATTTTATGTTCAGGTTTAACTGTTCCCTTACACCTTACTGTTTTAAAGAAATTACACCTAATACGTAGCTAGGCTGAAAAGAAATGCACACATGCTTGTAGAACGCGAACGAAATGATCATCAAAGGTGCGCTAGGCGTACTATTTGGGAGAGGCACTCCCCCTCTATATGCATGCGCAATTTGAAGGCCTTGAGTTCATCCAGTGAATGAACGTGTTGTAGTGCTATGTAAACGTGATTTCATCGAATTTTTAACTGCTGAAAAATGAATTCTACTGAGATTCATCGTCGTTTAAAGGTTTTTTTTTATGGTGACAGTGCTGTTGATAGGTCTACAGTAAATCGATGGGTAGGGTGGAATTTGAACCTGAATGAATTCAACTATTATAATTGAACATTTTTAATAATAAATTTTAACCATATTTCCCGGGATAAATCTATTATTTGAGATTTTAAACAAAACATTTTGGTTTTAAAAAAAATAAATTTAATTTATCTGTAAATCGAAAACAAAATGTAAGCAATCACCTGTTAAATACTTATTTAAATGTGTTTTTTAATTAATTAAATCAGATATTTTTGAATTTTCAATTCAGGTAACGGCTATGTAAACATGAGAAAGTTAGCAAGTGAGTTTGCTGGAACAATTTTATAAAAATATAGTAGTAAGACCAGTATATATGTACGGTACATACCTGTATCACATCATTATATGAACTGTATCACTGTGTATATGATAAAGTTTTATTTAAAAGTAAGTGCAATACAATATACATATATATGTATAAGTAAAACAAAATGTGTAAACTCCATTTAAAATTTCTGTGATTTTTTTTTTTTTTTTTTTTTTTTTTTTTTTTAAACTAACAAGAGAAAAGGATGGAATAAAATGGAATAAAGTGATTTCTTTTTTTCTAAACGCAATCAGTGAGATTGTGATTGGATGCAATCAAAGTACTAGCAACCAGACCTCTCCAACTAGTGATAACCTTCTCAAAGAGAACAAACTAAACCAACAGACAAGGGAGGTTCTCCGCTAAGCAAACAGGAACATCCGGTTAGCAATAGATTGAATTTAGACAGTTCACATGTTGAGGTTTTAATACAGTCCACTAACAACTATATTCCAAGAGCAATTAAAGAAAATCCTCTCTAGTAAAGTGTACAGTTTTTGAAAAATTTCAAATAGGATTACATTTCGAGATTTATTTTCCCAGGGTGTAAAAAAATTCCATTTCCTTAACAAATAAATAAATAAATACCTTCACTTATTAAAGAACAAAGCAACAAGTTTATTTATTTTTAGTTGGTGAACTTTTATCAAACCTTTAATTATATTTTTTTTGGAAAATCGGATTTTAGTGATTTTTTGCTTATAGTTTGGTTCTGTGCATAAGAGGTAACATTGTTTTGATAATATATTGATTAAAATTAGTTTTTGATTGCGTTGGAAACCCAAAATTTTGTATTATTGTAAATAAATAGTTGTTATTTTATGTAATTAGGGAGCAAAATGGAATTTTACTGACTAGTGATTAAATTAGTCTCGGAGCCAACGGCGAGGACAAATATGTACTATTCAATGAACTTATTTAAAGAAATAATTGATTTTAAGAATTAACCAATTATTTTATTATTAAAACGTTTATTTATTAAATATAACTTATTGAACTATTATGTATAATGTTATAAAATAGAGATAATAGTATAACATTTTATTGCAAATATTATAACAATAAAAATTTTGCTCCCTAGGCAGCAAAAAGTTTCCTCATTTCTCTGCCTTAAATCAGTTCGTAATGCCTCATTTTGCTACCGCAAGTAGATAAAGGTGTTGAAAACGATTGTAGAACTGTGGTATCATTAACAACTTTTATGAATTTGGGCAATAATTAATAATAAATAAATAAAAAAATGCATATATAAATAATAAATATAATTTAATCGGATTTTTCAAAAATGGAATTAGATAAATCATACACTAATGGATAATAAAAGAAACCCCTCTATAAAGTATAAGCGAGAAGCTATGTGTCATACTAATTGATGGGCTGTTTTATTATCTCTCAAAATTGTTTTATTTTTACATAAATACAATTATCGATTTAGCAACATCCTATGTGCATCAGTCGTTTAAAATTATTGTCGGATCATTTGTAGGCTGAATTCGATAAAACAGTAAGAGCATGTGAAAAAAAGATAAATACAATGATTTAGGACTAACAATAAACTATTTTTGAACAACCATACAAATTTAATTAAAATCGTACACTCGTACGATGAAATTAATCAGTTTTCAAGATATGTTGGTAAGCAACAATGTTGGTCGACTCCGTCAAATCTGCCACAGGACTAAACAATATCATTAATGTTCTCTGATGTCTAAAACGAATTATTCGGTCTAGGAATTTTTGAATTCGGAGATAAAGAAAATTGTATTCTTGAATACAATCTCAATGCTTCCACAATCTTCGTGTGGTTGCTAGCAACATGTTAGGTACAACATGCTAGGTACAACATGGAAGCAATACAATCTATTCGTTCAATTTTATGTTCAGGTTTAACTGTTCCCTTACACCTTACTGTTTTAAAGAAATTACACCTAATACGTAGCTAGGCTGAAAAGAAATGCACACATGCTTGTAGAACGCGAACGAAATGATCATCAAAGGTGCGCTAGGCGTACTATTTGGGAGAGGCACTCCCCCTCTATATGCATGCGCAATTTGAAGGCCTTGAGTTCATCCAGTGAATGAACGTGTTGTAGTGCTATGTAAACGTGATTTCATCGAATTTTTAACTGCTGAAAAATGAATTCTACTGAGATTCATCGTCGTTTAAAGGTTTTTTTTTATGGTGACAGTGCTGTTGATAGGTCTACAGTAAATCGATGGGTAGTAAAAATTCGTGCTTGGGAGCCTAGAAAAACCATAATTGTTTATGAACCACGCAGTGGACGTCCAATCATTGTAACAGACGATAAACATCACAAACTCGTCAAAGATTTGATTTAAAATTATTTGACAAAATGAAGCCGAAACGTTCCTTAGATATTCCAATGTGGTTTGCAATAGACATTTGAGTGATTGGCTGGTCTTTTTTAATCAAATCGTCTTCGAGTTCGCCCACTGCGTGGTTCGTCAACAAGTATGGCCAAAAGCGCAAAATTTTTCTTGCCATCGATTCACAGTAGACCCGGGTATCAACAGCGACGTCACCATAAAAAACCTTTAAACAATGACAAATCTCAGTAGCAGCAAATTTTTTCAGCAGTTAAAGAATTCGATAACAGCACGCTGTTTAACTCACGTTTACATAGCACTGGAACACGTACCATACTTTGCTGCTCAAAATTTAAAAATTCACTTGATGATCTCAAGGCCTTCAAATTACGCATGCGTATAGAGGGGGAGGGTCACTTCCAAATGCCGCCTGGTGCACTTCTGTAGGTGATTTCGTTCGGGTTCTACATTCTACAAGCATGCGTGCATTACTTTTCAGCCTACCCACCTACTATAGTCACCTTTTAATTTATTATAGGTTAAAAGTTTTTCTTGTATTGGAAAGCCAATATGACTTTACTTTTAGGTTAGTTTTTTTTATAGAGGGAGGCAGGGAAATAGTCTTTAAGTGGATATTGGTGTTCTGTGAAAAAGGGTGTCGTACGGTAAAGGTCGTTAATACGAGCAGGTTAGAAAAGTAAAAAGGGTTTTTGTCAGTTATGTCTCTGTTACTCCCTTGTTTTCAGGTTATAAGTCCATTAAATATAGAAGCTATCAAGCAGGGGGTGACTTGATTCCTTTAGTAAGTTTAGTTAAGCATCGCGTGTTTATACAGCACAACAAAAAACCTACTTATATTGCTAAGGATTTTAAACTTGGGGAAAAAAGTGTCAGGGGATATCCTTAATTTTTAACTTTACTTAATTGTTTCCTGTTTTTTCGTTTTCAGGTTATTTCTGGAAGAGGTTTCCTTAATTATTAAATTACTTTGTTACTTTTATCGTTTCGAATAATTATCATGTGAAAGTGTGAAGCGCTTTAAAAGTGTATATTAGTGTCATCATTAGCGTGGATTGGATGACTAAGATTAGGCTAAATGCATAAAATATACCTTGAGTAACTGCCAATTAGTGTAGTTAAAAGTTTTTTTTTTGAGTATTTTAATGATGTATTAACTTAAATTCAACCAGAAATATCTGTCAAGGTTTGAATCAGTAAAAAAGAAAATGAGTAACTATTAAGCATTAAATAGGCTTTGATCTAACCTTGGGATACGTCCTAAATATGTTAAAACCAATAAATAAAATAGAATCAGATCGGTGTGAAGACTGTAAAAAAATAACAGATTTAGAACCTAATCTCATAAAATAAATGTAGAAAATTTGGCAAAAGTAAACAACTTTTTTATTGCATAAAGTTTAAAAACAGTCCAACGGCCTTATAATTACTTCAACGTTGTTAGAGAGTGTTACACAATGAGTCAATATAATATTTCATCAACAAATTAAATACACTGCTAATTAGTGTGGCACATAGCTTCCTCGCATTCCAATCACGTGCACTGTTGATTGTATTCTTTTACAGGCCATTACTGTCTAATTTATTTAATTGTTTCCCAGTTCCTGAAATCTATCTAAGGTGTTTTGATTGTTTACAATCATTAAACTATCAAGTAAATAAAGTGTTTTGATTGTTTACAATCATTAAACTATCAAGTAAATAAAGTGTTTTGATTGTTTACAATCATTAAACTATCAAGTAAATAAAAGTTAAAGTATTTTGATTGTTTACAATCATTAAACTATCAAGTAAATAAAGTGTTTTGATTGTTTACAATCATTAAACTATCAAGTAAATAAAAGTTAAAGAGCGCAGACGGTTGAAAATTACCCGGTGCTATCTTTGGTCTACTTTCGACAAACTATCCAAATTCCATAAAAATTAGATTAGTTCTTTTGAAAATAATAGGTGATAATAAATGTATGTTTGTACATATGTTGAAGAGAAAAAAAATTGGCGGAAAAGGTTGAAACTAAATGGGACCATCAATGGGATAGTTATGACCTACCATAAGAGTTTAATTAAAATCGGATGAGTAGTTTTTAAGATATGTTAGTTCGCAAAAATTGAGTGACATACAGACCGATAAAAAAAATTTCCCTTAAGCCAAAAACAGATTTCTGTGTTGGCATTTTTTTTTTTTTTTTTTTGTTTTAATCGGAGACTCAAGATTCAAGTTTATTCGCTTTTCAGGACAATTACTAAATTTCTTAAAAAAACATATAAAAACCTTTGTACGAATGTGGAAGAGAAATTAATGGATGCAGATGCCGCTGGTTGTTATTGATATGGGACTAACAATGGACTAATTATGACCTATCACAAAAATAAAGACACTGGACCAAAAATGCTAATGTTTAACTGAATTTTTCCCAGAAAAATCGGAGACATAAAACAATTTTGATTTAAATCAAATTTTAATTATTATAAACAAAGGGAGACAGACAAAGAAAAATAGAATCCAGCGCCGGGACTCGAACCACGGGGCTCTATATTTCCAGAATCTCTTACCAACTAAGCTACACTGCAATAAATATAAAAGCTGCTACAAAATATAAGCTCGAGCAATAAAGTACGATATTAATAAAATTTCCAAGCATGTTCATTCAGTTCAATCAATCACACAATGCGCACATGTTCGCAAACCGGAAGAATTTGTAAACCAAGCGGCCCAAACGTTTGGACGGATTCCATTTAAAAGTTTTTATTAACTTTTAAGCCATTTATTAAAAATGACGTAAAACGTCTTTAAATAATTTGTTTGACGTCCAAACGTAATGTAACTTCAGCTCAAACAATTTTTTTTCCTAAATGGAGGCAAATTGAAATAATTAAACATCTTATATAATTTGGTTTTTGATTAAATAATGACTCCCTTAGTAAAGGCTTGCTAACTTGGCCCTTTCCTATTTGGAAAAGGAATTAATTCTCAAAGTGTTAATAATATCTCCTTCTGAATATAATTCTGTAAAATTATTAGTTAATTTTTTATTAAATTAATAACTTCGAAACTAATGACTTCACCTTCAAAACTGCTCTGAACAATATGAAATAACAATGATCTAAAGTATAGTCGAAAATAACGCAAAAGGGAACCTTTTAATTTTCTTAGTAGGCCCAACTAATCTAAAGGCCCCCATATATAGTCAAACTAGTTTGACAAGCAAGTTTGATCAAAAGTTTGTCACATAAGTTTGACGCCAGTTTACACCATATCAAGCCATCCACCTCACAAACTTCGCCCACACACGGTCCGACTTACTTGTCAAGCTGGCTTGACAAGCGAAGTTTGTCAAGTAAGTTTGATCGTGTGTGGGCGAAGTTGTTTGTTGGGGGCCTTAAAATAAATAATTTTGGTTTCCCTCTGTCAAAGACACAATTTTTAAAACACTGGTCAAAGGTACTGCCAGCGCAACTGTAACATTTACGAGTATATAAAGTATGAGATAATTACATTAAGTATGCCTATATGAGTCGTCTAGTTTCAAAACCAGCCATCTGACAAAAAATTAAAAAACTGTTTTTTTGTTTTAATGTGTTCTACATGAAAAGATCTATCTGTAGCAGCAATATTAGTTTCAAAAGAGGCCTTCTTCCATAAGTAATTTGAAATAAAAGTTAAGGGTTAGTTTCAAAACCAGCTATCTGCTCAGTGTTCTCTCTTTAATTCTCTTACATTTATAATTTTATTATATATATTTTTTTCTTTTTAGTTATAATATTTTCTTTATTATGTTTTAATAAAGCTAATCCAAATTTTTTGGTTCTGGTCATTTTAAAATAACTATTTCCATTCCAATGATGTTCTTAA
>KZ652263.1:125889-138342 GCA_001010745.2 Gerris buenoi
TTTATATACAAGCATATATATATATAGTTACAAGCATATATTTCTAAAAGCTACAGCAAAACAGTGTATAATAGGTCCTGTTGTGGTTTGATTTATACAATATTATTATATAAAGAATAGACCTTTGTTAAATTAATTCAGCTGTGGGAGGCCAACGAGTTCAGATTGGGGTCTATTTTCGGGGTCGTTTGCATCAATTCATGCCAATACCAGGGTTTAAACCTCTTTTGAATTTATTAGCAGCTGTAAATCTTTCAGATGGTTTGGGTAAATGGGGTTAAATTTTAATACCTCTCCTATAATTTCTAAGGATACCTTGAGGGAATTTCACTAAAGTTTCGACCCCTAAAAGAATTAATTTGTGGGAGTAATATCAACATGACGATATGACATTAATATGCCATTTTGTCTCTCCTTCAAAATATTTTAGGAAATAGAGGACAACAGAAAATGTTAACAATTATTCTTTTGAATAATTTTCTTAAATCAAAGGGAACATCGAAATATTTTTCGATTTTAGTTGTTTGACCCTTTTTTATTATATCAATCATATTTAACTGTGGAGAAATTTTAACATGGCGTTATAAAATGTATGCCATTTTGTCTGGTTTACAAAATATTTTAGAAAATAGTTGACAACAGAAAAAGGTAACAATTCTTCTTTTGAATTGTTTTCTTAAATCAAAGGGAACATCATTATAAATTTAATTGATTAATATTTTTTCGATATTAGTTGCTTCATCTATATCTGCAGTTATAATACCTGGCTGTATATATTCCCACTATATATATTTAATTGTTAATTGCTTAAAGGTAATTGAAGCAGTTTCAAGAGCAAAGGATTGATGTAAACTAGGCAATTTTAAATTTCATTAAATCTTAATGGTAACTATTTTAAGGTCGAATAATTGCAGCTACGTTGGCAACGTCATCTAAATTGAGTTCAAAGTGCATTCTAATAGTCAATTTATAATGCACTTTGAACTCAAGGTAACTTTGCAGTGATGAATCTTATACCAACTAAGGCATAAGACTGAATTAGATTTGAACTACAAATCCCTCGTCTATTCAATGGAAAATCTCATTTTCTCTAACTAATACAGCATATAACTATTAGAAAACTAATTTCAAACTTGGTTTGACGGAATGAAATGTCAATGTGAAAATTGGCTGTGATCACTGGGGAAATTATGTTTACATAACAAGCTATGAAGATAGAAAATAATTTATCACAGCTCTCTAATACATATTATCACAAAACATATTAGCAAATTTGAATGAAATTTTACCTTTATCATTTAAATTTAAATAAAATATAGATTTTTTTTTAAACTTACTTAACATTTGCGGTTGTTCAGTTTTTACACTAAATTTAATAAGTTTAATAAGTTTTTGTTTACAAAAAATATATATATATATATATTTCCATGTAGATTTTTATGTTTAATTTAAATAGTACGTATATAGTTTAAGCTCTTTGCGTTTATACAGACATAGGTAAACATTTTAGCATAGAATATGCTTTTGCGATGAACAATCCTATAAAATCAAAGCGAAAGAGACAGGCCCTATGGGCCAGGGACCTAGAACAGGGGTAGTTTTGGGCCCGGGGGATGAGGTATTATCCTAGAGCTTGGAGCCTAAACCTGGGGTTAGCGGACTAGGGCAATTGGCCTAGCGTAAGGGGCCCTGAGCCGAGATCCTGGCAAATTATGTATACACGTAAATTGCATATGGAATATGGAATTACTTAACCATAAATAGAATATGTTAATGACATTTAAACCTTATAAAATTAAACCGTAACAAATTAGTTGCAGATTTTTATTAATTACCACTTAAAGAAAATTCTGAAAATATTTTTGCCTGGTAAAATGGCAAACATGGAATTTCGGAAGACCAGCAATATAAATAATAAATAAAATAAAGTAAAATAAATGTATCAGACACACTCACTAAGAAGGACTGCAGACACCATCAGCTCTAGAGGCTCTAGAGAGGAACCCGAATGTAAAAATTCTTCTGGGAAAGGACAATTGAAAAAGAAACCAAAGAAGATAGTAAACCATGGATATGGGAGCCAGGGTGGCCGAGGGTCTAAAAACACCGCGCAGCTATCACTGAGTCGAGGCAACTCGAGGTCGTGGGTTCGATCCCCTGCCATGATACTCTGAATTGCATCAATGAATCGCAGACGGTGCAGGGCGAGAGACACCCTTTATGGGGACTCTTCCCCCACTCTTTGATGTGGGTCCGATCCGTGTCATGGTAATGTAATTGGTATCCATGGTTCGAGGACGGAACAGGGCGAGGGACACTCTATATGAGGACACTTCCCCCACGCTTTGACGCTCGCTTATATAGCTTACTAATGAACACACCATACTCGCTTCGGCGGTACAATGTACAAATGTATGATGTGTGAAGTAACTGGAACTCTCCACCACGGGGCGTAAAAAGGGCCTAAGTGATGGCCTAATTGCAAGGTTCGAACAAGTGGTCCGTCCTACTCGTTCTAGTAGGAAGTACTAGATTACTACTACTACTACTACTACTAAACCATGGATATAGAATTAGTGACCAGGGATAAAAAATTGAGTCAGACCACCCCTAGAAGTGGATTGAAGGAAATTAGTCAAGTAAGTCATTTTAAAAATAAAGTAATTTCATTATGCATTCTACAAGCAAATCTATTTTATCTCCAGTAGGGAGACAAAGTTAAGACTTTAGATTAGTTTAGAGTGGGGCTTATGCTGAGCCGTGATTTAGACCTAATCAATTTCAGACATTAGAGAGCATTTTTTTTGGCTCATGTCTGTCTGTTGGTTTGTCAGTTTGTCCGTTAAAATTTTTATTAATCAATATATCCTACAACGCGTTTCAAATTAATGAAATTTGGGAGATATTATTTAGTCCAATGTTGGCCCAATTTTAATATCAACCGTCTGCGCACATTAAGTAAAATTATATTGCTCAAATGATAATTTTATTCAATTAAAAAAATAGGGGGTTTGAGAGAGAGAGAGGAAGTGAGGGAGGGAGAGAGAGAGTAATAGGGAGGGAGGGAGAGAAAGAGAGAAAGGTAGAGAGAGAGTAATAGGGAGGGAGGGAGAGAAAGAGAAAGGTAGAGATAGAGTGATAGTGAGGGAGGGGGGGAAGAAGAGAGAGAGAAAGGTAGAGAGAGAGTAATAGGGAGGGAGGAAGAGAAAGAGAAAGGTAGAGAGAGAGGGAGTGAGGGAGGGAGAAAGAGAGAAAGGTAGAGAGAGAGTAATAGGGAGGGAGGGAGAGAAAGAGAAAGGTAGAGAGAGAGGGAGTGAGGGAGGGAGAGAGAGAAAGGTAGAGAGAGAGTAATAGGGAGGGAGGGAGAGAGAGAGTGAGAGGGAGGGAGGGAGATATACATATACACACAATAAGGGGAGGAGGGGAAAATATTAATAATAATTGCAGAAAATTTTCTAAAATTTTCCTATGTATATGTTATAATATATTTTATTTTATGTTTAACCCTATTCTTTAGTTTTTCTTTACCAATGTTTTTTGATAAGTTGTTAAAGTGAAATAAATTAATCGTCATATTTACTATTTACTATAAGAATATAAAATTTTAACAATATATGTTTAGCTATAAATTAATTAAATTAGCAAACATCAAAAATATGCTAACCGGAAAATGCTTTAACTGAGATCGGAATGTCAGATTCGCTTAATATAACATCAACAACCTGACTATGAAAATTATTAATATTATTATATTAATATTTATCTCGTCTACATAAAGTTTACTGCTACGAAATACATATATTAATTACAAATTTAACATTTTTAAACACGATTTTTTAGATAAGAATATTAGCTGCTTATAATGTATAGTGAAGTTTCATATATTATGTTTGTATACTTTTGAACTCTACTAATCCTTTGTCTTAATTACTTTTACAATTAATTTATTATTATTTTATTAAAGCTTATAAGTTTTTATTTTACAATATATTATATAAAGTTTAACTTTCACAATATTACAGTTGAAAATTATATATAAAGTTTTTTCTTGAATTATATAAGGATTTTAAAAATAAAGTTTTTCTTTATTGAAAGGAAATTGACTTATCTAACGACAAGACACAGAAAAAGTTTTTAATCTAACAGATGGGCTTCAATTGCTTTCTTATTCATCGTTAATAATCGGCAAATCTCGTATATATTCGGGAAGAGTTTGTCCCTTTTCTTTTATAGATTATGTTTCCAAAAAAAAATAAACTTTTGCATTAGTTGTATTCTTGAAAGTTGTTTTATCAAAGCTAATCTGATAAAAATCTATACAAGATAAAAAAAGTTGATTATATTTTGTCACTTGGAAAAGTTTGTTTTGTGGTTGCAACATGGTTTTTAAAAATATATCTATGATTTTCACAACATGAGTTCGTAAATTAGATTTCAATACATGGATTTTAAACTTTTTCATGTCCATGTTAAGAATACATAAGTTCCAATAGAGCACAATCTAAAATAAATTATTTATTGATTTAGTTATAATGTAATAATATACATACGCAGTATTATGAAGTGTACTGTTAGATATTGTATCGCCCTCCACTTGTAAACATTGCTGTCCTGAGCGGGAGGTAATGTTCCATTTTACAGCCCTGGGGCTGGTAATAATGTATGGTTTATCTATTACAGTGCCGCTAATTTAGTTCGAGAAGCGGCCGCTTCCTGGCCGGGCTCCTGGAAGCGCTAGTAGTACTCAGCGCCAACTGTTCAATTTGTAAACAGTCAATATTTTTATAACTGCAGTTTGTTTTGGTAATGATTTAACCTTAATATGCGTTTATTGTTTTTGAAGATTACGGCAAAATAGTTTTTTGAAGTTAGTTTACATGTGTGGCGATAAAATAGTGTACGCACCACGAGCAGTAAGCGCTATGACAGGCCTCGGGCATTAACGCACTCGTGCTTTCAAACTTCGCCATCGGCCTGTAATAACGCCCATACTGCTCTAGTTGCGTAAATAGCTATTAAATTACAGTAACCTTAACAATTATACTGGGTGTGGCAAAAGTTCAGCAACGGCTAATTATTGTCCGGTAATATTTGAGATACCAAACTACGGTTTGTAGCAATCTTCATCATGCATAAAAAAAAACTGCTTTTTTGGAGGGGGTATACCCATTTTCCAACCATATTGAATTAAAATTTCAAATTGGAACGCCTTTACTGTGACGCATATTTGGAATGGCCTTGAAAAAAGAATACAATTAGGCAGAGCTTTTTATCTTTCGCTGTTTCAAAATGGCGGCCAGTTGAAATGATAAAATTAACACTTTATTAATTTTTGACGTTTAATTACGGCAAAAGTAAAGGTTAGATGGGAAAAAATTCACGAGTAAATTTATTTTATTTTAGAGTAAAAAATAAAATGTCCACTCTATTTTTTCCAAATGTTTACATATTTTTTTTAAACCAATTTTGAATTTTTGAGTTTAAAATATCATAGAGTTTTTTTTTATATCAATACCAACTCCACACACGGTCAATAGTATTGACAATATTATTGTATATTGAAAATACTATTGATCGTGAGCGGGCCGCTTAAAAGTTTTCCTGCCACGTTACTGATGGACATCAGTAACGTTAACGTGTCCGACCAGTAAAAATTGACCGATTTAGTTGAAATTTGGTGTATATCTTCATTTTACTAATGCAGGTTATAATTTAGTTTCACAGCGTTGATATCTTATCTTCCTGCAGTTTCCTACTTTCTTACAGCTCCTCCGTGTTTAAGCATCCTACATACAATATTTGATTGCAGTTTCCAATAGATTTTTATTTTGACTAATCCTTGATATATCTTTAATTTTTATTTAATTCACTGTCAATGTCCAAAGTCAAAATCTACCTATTAACGAATACTTTCTTTACCTTTTTAAATACTTTATCGACGACATTGATTTTTGTTTACACCAGTTTGTCTGCAAGGATAAATATGGTTTATAATGTTTGTTTTGATTTTGATAAGATCGATAGGGCACTGAGGTAGCGTCTCGTCGGCCATCTCGCTTGAGTTTGCTTCTAGACTTGGTCTCTGGAGGTCAGACTGTCGTATCTAACCTCCCCTTTTCTTTTGTGTTATTACGTCAAGTAATTATCTTTTAATCGGTAGTTTAGTAGTTCAGCAGTTATAAATTTTAATCAAACCGAAAGTGAATATTCCGCGATACGCAGGCACAGAAGACACCGGGGGCCCCCACCTGCGCATCCACCAAACTGCGTACCGGCGTGGTTCCGGACGTTCCCTTCAATCAGGGTAAGCTTTTTATGATTTATAATTATATTTGGTTGTTTATTCTTTGTAAGTAAGTAGCGCGTACAATTATATGAACGTTTTCATTCCATATAATTATATGAGTATTCAATTAAATAAAAAAATATATATATTTTTAGTATACTTGATGTACATTGTTAGTGCTCACGTCTAATTCGTTGAGGAGACGTTCCTTATCAGCAGGCTGTGATAAGGCCTGAGAGATGATAAGAACCAGAGCCAGGCACACGACTTTCGGTCCCATCCAGCTGAATGACGGCATCTGAAACAAACGTCAAAAAATTATTGAATTTATCCAAGACAGTGGTTGCACTGATTGAAACAGTGATTACACAGATTGAAACAGTGATTGCAGTGATTTTAAAAGGGGCTGATGGAGTGCAGTGAATATAAAAAGTACCTCAAAGATTGCTGATAAGAGATGCTAAATGCACGTAATCAGAGAAAATGAGCTGATTCCATCAGTTATCAATAACACTAAATGATGCCATTCATATAGATAACTGCGATACACATAATTCCTACTTTTAGCAGTTTATGTAATTCCTATCTAACTAGTAGGGAGCGGGGACTCAATTTCAGGCAATCAAAAATTGGAAATAACAGGGTAGAATCCGGTATTTTGCTAACTCGTCCCCAAATTTTCCTTCACTAACTACTGTAATTTAATAGTAGAGTTTAAACCGTTGATCTAAATCTGGAATGCGCAACTTCGAGGATCATCTAGATTGGATTTTGCAAACAAAAATTGACATCACAGAAACAATAATTACAGTAGACATTTTTACAGGTGAAGTCTGGAATTAGGTAAACTTTTACTTCTCTCTGTCTATGGAAAACGTTAAGAAAGTAAGCTCACGTTTAAAGGTCCTGGAAATGCAATAAAAGCAATATAATATAAAAATTACGAGCAAGTTTAAGGTCCTAAATGCCTATTGTGTATGGGAGGTAAAGGGCACTATCTCCATTTTTTACGAAATTGAAGTTTTAACAGTTTCCTATTTATCTTTTCCCCCTTTTTTAGAGGCACAAGGCACTATGTCCTAAAAATAAAACTCACGGATTTAGCCTGTTGGAAAAAGCACTATGAACCAACATGCTGGGGAGGTAAAGAGCACTATTTAGACATGTAGTTGTTAACTCCAGTGAATTAAGAATATGTTAGCACTATGTCCGTATTGAGCCCTGGGTATAGTCCACTTAGTAGAGTGAGAGAGTTACTAGTATTATCAGTATGGACTTACATACATATACGCCATGCATCATTAAAAAATCATTAAAATAGCTCTCCTGAAAAATTTACAATTTGGCACTTAGTGCCCTTTTACCTCCCATACACAGTATATTAATAATATTGACCATTTTAATGAAGTTCTTCCTGTGGTTACTGTGTCGCGAAGTACGTACACCGTTACACGTAGGGTGTACGTGTACCCTATAGGAAGACCGACGCAGTCACCACCGGAAGACGTTGAAGATCATTATAATTTCAACCGCAGAAGCCTTCGAACATTGATAATTGACGATTTTATTAAAAAGACTGATCATTTGATTCTTTTTTTTTAGATTGTCTATCTTTACTTTTTTATATTTTTATAAATAGTGTTTAAATCATGTAGTTAGTTAAAAAAAATAATGATTAGTTATCATTGTTATTATTGTTATAATTTGGATTAATCTTTGTTTAGATTTAAGTTCTTTATGTTCGTAAGTTGGAACACTGTAGTGCTGTAAAGTAAAATGAGTGCGGTAAAGTAGTAAGAGCAGGAATCTCCTATTTTATCGGTCAACTGTAGGAAAAATAATGTAAAGGGTGAGAAGTCGGGTTCGATTTACTGCCAGGTAGGAAATATTTTTATAGTAAATGTTAATAAAATGTGAAATGNATATATTATATATTCTTTTTTTTCAATTTAAGAAGTAACTAGCTACACGAATGTTTTGATTCCATCTTGAAACGAATCAAGTCAATTTACTGATAAAATGCCTTTAACGATTTACCTTAGATAAGTGAAAAGCTTAAGACAACAGGATGTTGAAGGGAATTTGATTTTAAGACTTTCAGCGAAGCATCTGCGTGGTAAGTTTAAATCAGGGACTTAGTTGGGAAGAAAGTGGGGGGAAGGATAAGGACTTTGTGAATAATTGAAATGCTTGCGGCTTGCGGTATCCGGATCTCGTCTCGGAACCAAACCCAAGTGTTTACATTCAAACCCAGTCTTACCAAGTATGCTTTAGTGAATGAATTAAATCTTGATTTAGATCCAGAGATAGAAAGTTTAAAAGCTTCTTTTGATTTCTCATCTCTTTGTTTAGATGTTTTTTTCTTCTTTACTTTTAAAAGGCAACACTGAGTCTCTTGAGAGAAATATTAAGAGGTTTATGGTTTATAGTATTAACAGTAAAGAAACTTTTGATTGTTTTACATCGCTTAATAACTATATGATACCTCGTAATGGAAGTTTAAAATCTACTTAGCTTTAGAGTATAAAGCCTTTTATACTTAAAAAGAGTATGATTTACGACTTAATATTTGAAACAAGAGAGCCAGTGTGACCGTGTGGGTTAAATTACTTACCACGTCTACTCGGCCATCACTGAATCGTGAGCGGTACGATCATGGGTTCGATTCCTCGCCGTAATGCTCTGATTTATATGGCTCACTATTGATCACGTCATACTCACTTCGGCAGTACAATGTACAGAGGTATGATGTATGAAGTGGCTGGAACTCTCTACTACGGGTAAAGTAAAAAGGGCCTGAGTGATGGCCTAATTGCAAAGTTCGAACAAGTGGTTCGTCCTACCCGTCTATTAGTACTGGTACTACGACCTTACTACTAATGTTTAAAACTATTATTATTTGTTCGTTTGTAATATCAACATCTGAATTACAGAGTTAAGGCAAAAATTGTTTTATTTATTTCTTTCTCAACTACTTTGTACATATAAAGTATTGTGATTGTGATATAGTGCGGGTATAATAATAGGGGATTGAAAATTTGTTTTAAAGTAAATGTATTGCTCGATCATTGTTAAATTTCATAATTCATTAACTTAAAAGAAAGTAAGATAAAAATGCAGACCTGTATCCGGTATCGAACACGTATCACCCTTTAATCACTATGTTTCATTAAGATTTGATTGGTCCATTCATACTTCTTTTATTATTAATATTAATATTTGAATCATTAGGTGGAGTTCGCACAATTGAGGATTAAAAAATTACACAATTTGTCCATTCATGAAACTCGGTTAATAGTAGTACATTGAAAGTTTTTAAAAGTCCCCAAAATAATAATGGGATAAAAAAATATTTTTTGGGTCGGTGAAAGAGGTAATTGATCAAATTAAAAGTGACATGAAATTTGCAACGTGTCCTTATATAATTTATTTTATTGAGTTCAATCGAATGAGACATCTTTCAAATTGATTAAATAATCCTTTATCGAGATTATGATGGAAACAAATTTATGTTTTCTCTAATAAAACCTGTCATATCTCGAAAGAGAACGATTCAATCGACGTTAAAGTTTTCTCGTTCGATTAAGTTTGATAAAATACTTATAAAAGGACAACTCAATTTTTCTTTTAAATTTATAAATTACCTCAGCTCATAAAAAGATTCAAAATTGTAGGAACTCTTTAGATATTTAATTCTACTGGCAATATATCGATTTTTTTGACTTCATAGATCACCCATGCCACATATTGAAGAAAATCGAACAACAAGTTTGTTGGTCGTTCGTGACTGCGTAATAAATATACTCAGACAAAATGCCAAACGGTTTAGTCTTGAGTTGAAAAGTGCTTGGCCCTGTAACGGTACCAAAAGGCAGTGGTAAAGGCCCTAGAAAGTTTCGAACACCTATAACCGCGCATGTCCCAGTCCAATTCCAATTACTGCACATGTCCCCGTCCAAGTCCAATTTCTGTACATGTCCTAGTCCAAGTCCAATTACTGCTCATGTACCAGTTCAAGTCCAATTACTGCGCATGTCCCAGCCCATGTCAAATTACTGTGCATGTCCCAGTCCAATTCCAATTACTGCGCATGGCTCTCATTTATATAGGAATGGGCATATTGTGCAGATACCAAAGATAACATTGGCCACTTCAAATTCAACACTGTCGCATTGAATATGTGCTAACTCACTTGACATTAACATCCTAAGCTACAACAGTCAGAGGCAACTTGGCAAGAAAATTCGGTTCATACAAAAGAACTTGGGCTAATCTGCAGAAACGCATACAGTCGAGAATCGCTTGGCAGCACAATTTCGCACTTAAGAGATTATATCCCTTTGTCAAAAGAGTTCATTTTTAAGATTTATACATTTGAAGGATTATACCTATATAATTAATTCATTTTAGAGATCCCTTTGTCTAAAAAGTACATTCAATTTAGGGAACTTCAATTTTCTAACCTCTTTTCCTAGGTGGCTGGGTAACTGCAGATTTAACGAAATTTGTGATGCTATTAGGTTAATAAATACAGATATTTTATTTTAATTATTATAACTTTATTTGATTTTATAATTTAATCAATTTACATAAGACTTGACATCATATTAATAAGTCTGGGGCGTTTCAACCTCAACCGAATCATAAATGAAATAATTAGCTTTTGTTACATATAAACAATATTTTAAACTATTTTAACTAATTTAAATGATAACAATATTGTTGTTGTCTTCTTTGTTAAAGATTCCGTATATTGTTACATCATTCACAAGAGTGAATTGTTTTCAAAACCTAGTCCTAAATTTGTCCTACAAAAAAAGGACGTAAAAGTCAATTTTGTTTCCGTATAAGTGAAAGAAATTTTGTATATGTACGACCATGAACCATTGTTCAAAAATAAATTTAATCTCTTACCCGAATCATTGAGAACAGTATAATAATAAGTATTTTTAAAAAATTTGTGTTACGTTTGTCCTCGGACACATTTTTACTATTTATTTGTATTGTGACATATTATTTATTTTTTTCAATATGTACTTCTTTAAATTTGATTACCAGTAACAATTCATTTTTTATTTTTTTCTGAAAATAATATATTTGATTATACTAAATATCTATTAATAAATATATTTACTGTCCTTAGAAGTTGAAACTTTTGTCATATTATTAATTATATTAACACATGTCTGTGTAAAGTATTATTGCCTTTTTCTTATAAACGATCTAATACCGCTTGTATGTTACGGGGAAAAATCTGGTCACAATAAACACGTTATTGCATTGAAATTTCATAATACATACGAGTATATAATCTAAACTAGTCCACCATCTTGAACTGTCCACCATATTGGCTTTAGAATGACTTAGCTAATCATGCATTGTTATCCAGGGCCGTACCTAGGTGCATCCGCTTACGTGGCGAACTGATAAAAGTGCGCCTCACCGGAGGGGGGGGGGGGGGGTGTCTGGGAGGTATTGAATACCCCCATAAAAGAGGGGGGTTCGGAAATTTTAATGTTAGTATAACACATTTTAAGCAATTCTGGCTCTAAAAGTTAAACTAATTTTTCAGTAGTTCGTGCAACTAGAAAGTACGATTTAACACATAAAAAAAAAATTCCACTTAAGTACTATTTCAAAAAATAATAATATTAGTACCTATTAGTAAGTAGGCTACCCTTTGTATATTTTTTCTTCCGACCTTACCGAAGGTAACGGAAGCTATAGACCGAGAGCTGGCTACATGAAAAATGTTCTCATAAGGTACATGGATAATTTTTATTACAAAATGAACCTTGCAACTTGGGCCCTTTGAACAAACTGGGTCCTTCCCCTGAAAATTTTTAAAAATTTAATTACCAAAATATGAGTTTTAAGGATTTCTGAGGGCAATTTTGTCCTTAGAGGAAAAGATGTTTGGTGCGGGGACGAATTTTGATGTTTAACTTAGATGGGCTAAAAGAACAAATAATTGAGTAGTTTTGTAGCTGGTAAGTGTCATTAAAAACCTTGTGTTACACTTTGTAAAATATATAATATAAAATAAAACAGAATATAAATTGTTTGTTAAAATGGTGGGATTAAGAGAAAACAAATCAAAATAAGTAACGCATTATTTTAATTTTTAATTTTAATTTTTTTTTTTTTTTTTTTTTTTTTTTTTTTTT
>KZ652263.1:160166-177863 GCA_001010745.2 Gerris buenoi
GCAAATACTTATTTTTATTGGAATAAATGCGGTTGATTCAGATTGGCAATAACAAACATTTTGCTAAAACTACGCATCTATAAATTATTTTATAAAATAAATAATTATCAGAATATGTGGATTTCTTTAAACGAATCTATTATCGGCGTCTCTATTGAAAACTAGGACATTTTGGCGTCCTGAAAAGTGTTTTCGGGAGACAAGTCCAAAACCGGGACAACTCTGGGACGCCAGGCGTCGTCAGAAGTTAATTAGTGGTGGGGGGGATACTGAGGGGCCGGGTGTCCTCCCCCGGAAATTTTTGAAAATGTTTCCTCTCAAAACAGCACTTTGATCAATTTCTGATATGAAATTTGGTAGTAGTTGGCAAAAAGTATAATCAAGGGGGGGGGGGGGGGTCGCCACCCCACCCCCCCTTTAATCCACCACTGCTCCTCCCATTTTTTTCTTTTGCACATGCGTACAAACATACATACACATATATATCTTTAATAGTAGTTATCTGATTGTTGAGAAATTGTTGTGGTATGTCGACTACAACTGCGTTATATGTTTAAACTATATATGTTTAAACCGCATCTGCGCTCTTTACATGTTGCTAAATTTAAACATTTATTGATGTAAGAAATCAAAAGAATTTTAAATTTATTTATTTTCACTCGTGCACTTGAAACATTATAAAATGAATTGTTACAATCATTTGAAAACTGTAAAATAGGAAATTCACTTGAAACATTTCTACTAGAGTAAATATAGTGAATAAATAAGCATTTAACTTTGTCAATATTGGCATTGCATCCAGTCCACTACCGACTCCCTTTGCTTTAAGATGTGTTAGTCTAACAAGCGTTTCATCTAAAATTAAAACTATTCAAATAGTTGTATAGTTAGATCAAATAGTTGCTTAGTTCCCGAAATCATTATATTTACCTTTATGTAAAAAATAGATAGATAGATAATATACAAGAAATAAATATATATATTGATAATATACAATATTATAAACATTTTAGTTTAATCAAGAAGTAGGAGATCGCTGATAACCGCTGTAAAAGGCGGGAAAGTTAATAAAACAGTGTTGCCAGGTTTTACTCGAACAAGTTATATCGCTAAACAAATTTCCCTTTCTCTTTTTCAATCACATGACAAATTTTCAATCTACATAACTGTTTTTGGTAAAGAAACCTCACATATAATTTATAAAATCGAGTGGTGTTCTGACGCATAAGAAAGCAAGAAACAGTACAGGCCCTAGAATTGATCCTTGGTGGACGCCTGAATAAGCGCTGTAAGATTGTGATAAGTGGTTGTTTATTTTGACTTGGCAAGTTCGGTTTGATAAATAGCTACTAAAATTATACTAATTTGGGATGTAAAGAAAGAGACGAAAGTTTGTTAATTAAGATGGCGTGGTTAACAAGGTCAAACGCTTTACTGAAATCAAAGAAAATTGCATCAACCTACTTTCAGTTCTATTATATGAATTATATATAAAGCAAACTTTATTATAGTTAATGACAAAATGTAAGCAACAACTATTTCATTATCGTTCTATGTAGTAGTTAAGTAACAAAATATTTCTCGAATGTTATCAAGCCTTTATTGTGTATATCTCTGTAATATTATTCATTTATACAACTTATTTGAAACAAAAATGACTGTTTCTTTAACATATGATACATAGTTTCATTGAAAGCTATAATTGGATGAATGATCACAAGAGAAATAAAATATAAAAATATATTAAAATGAAATAAATGCCAAAATATGTTACTAAAATAATATTGGTATTTAATGAAAGCAATGTGCAGTGAAGGTTGAAAAGTAATTACGGGACCATCTGTGAAGAAACTTATATATATACTGAATGCATTTTATTAAAATTAGATAAGTTAAAATCATAAGTTTTGATTGAGTAAAAATATGAGTCCACGTGCGAAAAAAAGGGATGTATGCATAAGATTGAAATTCGTATATGGAACTATCCGCAGGCTATCATATATATCAAGATATGTTTGAATCCCAATTAAAACAAATATAAATTATAAAAAATATATTTTCTTAAATTATNTATAAGTGGAGTTAAAAGTTAAAAGAAGTGCTGTAATATCCATACTCAGCAGAAGTACATGCCTAGGTATTCCTTAAAATACTATAAGTATAACGTTTTAGAAATACCTAATTTACGTACATTAAGTACACCGATATCAAAATCAATTGTTTTTGTTTTATCAACTTTATTCCTGTTTCAAATTCTACAAGATTTTTAAAGAGCTGTTATACAATGCATTTAATTATTCTAAATATTTTTGACCATTTATAATATCATAAATATAAGTATATATTTTTTTTTATATTAAAACCCTATTATTAAATAAGGTTAAATTTAGGTTATTCAATATAATAGCATTTACTGACTAAACAAATATAAATAAAAGAAAAATCTATAAGTTTCCAGATATTATTGTCAAAAAGATTATTTACATGGTTTTTAAAATTTAGTTTATCTTCGAAGATAAGAAACTAATGTGATCGAATTATTGGTGTAATTCAATAGAGATTTTTTTAATAATAGATTTTAATTTAGATTGATCATCAATATTACTTTTAATTTTTCAAGATTCCAAACTTTTACTAACCAAATAAATAAAAATAAAAAATAGCACTTAACTCCCGAAGTAGATACAATATTTTATCTCCAGTAGGGAGAAAACTCATATTTATCCATTGCTCAGGTTTTATTTATTATTTAAATAAATAGCAATACTTGTTAGAACTTTTTTATTTAATATCAAAAACAAGTAAGAATTGCAATTAAACTCAAGTAGAAGGTTATTGAGATGAAGGTTTAAAAACAATGATAAACAAGGTCGAAAAAGCAGTGTCGTCAATCTGATTTCAACAACTTCATTACATTAGCCATTCATTCTCTATTATTGATAAAATAATTAATTTGGCAATCCTTCTTTTTCACCCTACTTTTACGATTTTATCCCTTCTCTTTGACACTTACTTTAGTCCCTCTAAACGAATCCAAAATCATAACTTTTTCTCTCTACTGGAGATAAAAATAATTTTTTCTACTTTATTTTCCTTTTAAGATCAATTATTTCCATCGCAGACATCGGCTGAACAGTAATATTAATGTGGGGCTAGCGTAAAAGACTGTTTAGCGCACTCGCCTGAAACCTAGGTCTAAACACCAAATAGTTACCGAAAGATAGTGAGTTCGAACCCCAGAAAGGTGAGACTTGTTTTACAATAATGATCTCATTAAGTTGATGAGTAAAGTGGATCCCCCTTCTTGTAATATCCTAATGCTGCTGATGAGGCGTTAAAAATTAATGCAATAAAATAATTAAATTCATAATAAATCGACTATGTAAACTTCTAGCAATTTAATTAGTGCATTTGAGCATCTTGCAACGTTATTTGGTTTGCTGGTGGCACAATATAGTTAATGGACGCTTTAATTAACTTCACTTGTTTGTCAGGTACACATTTTGTGATCAAATCTTAACACACTTTCTCACACCCTTTAGGTTTCAAGTTTCTATAACAACTGAAAATAGACTGCCAATTAGTGTGGCACATAGCTTCCTTGCATCTCATGTACTTTATTGTTATATTAACATCAACATTATTATTGCGAGGTAAGATGGCTAATAAGGTGTCTATTATATAAGAAAACTAAATTTCCATTACTCGAGACGTTTCGACCCTTTAAAGGTAATCTTCAGTCAAATTTATTAATTGATGTTATATAATTATAATTATATTATAGTATTATAATACTTATATAATAGACACTTTATTAGCCATCTTACCTCGCAATAATTAAATCATCAAGGTGTAGTGCAATTAATTAACATTATTCTTATATTACTTTATTGTTATATTGTTTATTGTCTAAAAACTATTAATAGTTTTAGCGATATTTAACATTTCATAGCGGTGTCGCTGTTGGTATTGGTTTTACTAAAAAATTGTTTTTGAAAAAAAATATTTGTCTCATTGAATTGATGAAGTTTGATTTTTTTCCCCGGCCTAAAATTCCAATTTTAAATTTGAAGTTCACGTTACGAGAGCGTTACGCGTTAGCGCGGCTTGGACGGATAACGTTGTCCAACGATCTTGTCCTGGGCATTGGTAAAATGAACATGTCTACCAAATTTCATCAAAATCGGTCAAGAATTACTCAAGTTATCGTCGGACGTTTCAAAATTCGCGGACACACAGACCGACAGACAGACACGAGACCAAAAATGTTCCCTGATGTCTGAAACGGATTTCTTTCTTAGAATTTTTATAATCGGAGACATAAAATTTTTTCAATCACAAAAGTGAATACAATGCTTCAGTTACCTTCGGTAAGCTCGGAAGCAATAAAATATATAAATATAAAATTTTAAAAAATAAATAAATCGTGTGGTGTTGCGGGACACCTGTTACAAACGAAGTTCCTTACGCTTTTCATTAAATAACACTGCTAAATATACGATGCTAACTATTTATACATGGTGGAGTTCAAAAAAACACAAAATTAAATGTAACTAACTATTTGTAAATAGCAGAGTTGAGGCATTATAAGCGAGCGTCTTGCAATAAATATATATTGTATATTGAGAAAAAAAAATCATCATGAGTTGATAGTTACATAGGATGGCAACACTTTTTACAGCGGTGACGGTGTTGGTTTTACTAAAATAAATGTCTAAAAATTGTTTGTCTCATTAAAAATAGATGAAGTTAGAATTTTTTCCCCGTCCTAAAATTTCCATTTTACATTTAAAGCTTAAGTTTACGCGAGCGTTGCGCGCAAAAGCTAGGGCGGATAACGTTATCCAACGAACTCATCCTGGGTATTATGGTAAAATGAACAATTGTGTACCAAATGTCATCTGAATCGGTCGTCATTTACTCAAGTTATCGTCATTGGTCAATTTTGTGACAGTTGGTTTTTTGACGGTCTTTTATTTTCGGATTAACTTTTAGGCTCCAGACGCTGTAACGTCACTTGCTATAAGCAACTCCGTTCCAATAAATTAATTACTTCTCAGTTTAAGAATAATCCTTAATTACTTCTTTTTGCAAATATCTTTTTACAGATATCTTGAATTTCATGTATTCTTGTAAATTAGACTTTAACTTCTTCGGCAATAGATTCTTCACTAAGATTTTGACGTATAACTTCATTTTTTTTTACCACATTAACCAAACAATTAAGTTGGAGTTCAGAGTTCAGTCAAGTCTGGTTTTCCCCTATGAATTTTCCGATAAGAACTTTTTCTGTTTTTGTTGCATCCATCCAGAGGTGTTTCAATAAAGTCATTGTCATTGATACAGTTGTTACAGATATATAACCATTACTATATTTATGACTCTTGAAACGATTTCCCTAATGACATTTTCTATTTTCCACGTGTACCACGAATAAATCAGAATAAAAAGGAAGATTCCCTTCTCTGATTGTTTACGAATAAATCAGAATAAAAAGGAAGATTCCCTTCTCTGATTGTTTTTCCGATATTGATATTGAATTGATATTGTGATTTAGCCCTTATTTTACTTTCAAAAGTCACTATGAAGAATATATTACTACCAAGAAACATTTTATTTTAAATTTTTATAGACAAGTCAAATCTTGACAAACAGAATATTTCAGGGTGGGATGGAGAAGAAACTATTCAATAACAAATAAAAATAGACAAATAATTTTATATAATAATAATCAAAGTTTAGATAAATAACAAAGTTTTCAAGATGCTAATGCTCTTGCTCTTAAAACAAAAATACAAATTAAAAAAAAAAAAAAAAAACTCTTAATAACAAAAAATGTACTTTTTACCCAATTTCTTTGGTTTTAGAAAAACGGTGTCTTTTTGCTAGGAGAAGAATGATGTTTAGGAAATACTATGTTACTATAAAGTATGTGAAATTGACTTATGCAGAATAGGTACATATCAAATACCAAAACGTATCTTCATTTAATATCAATGCCAACCTGATTTGAGTTTTCTGCGGTTTCCTCAATCAACAAAGCAAATGCTGGGTTGGCTCCACAAAAGTCGGCCGCAGCCGCATTAGGAACAAAATGACCTTGAAAATTATTAATACCCACAAATTGTTGTCCAATTAAAATCATTATTTAAAATGGCTGCAGTTACCCTCACTCTTGTTAACTTTTGCCAATAAAGAAATTGATTCCATTTGAAAATTGCTAAAAAATTAAATAAAAAATCGTTATTATGTGTGTATTGAAAAATTAAAAGGCATCGAAAACATTGGTTTGAATGGAAATTTCAGATTAAATTAATTGAAAATACAAATGATCTATATGATATTAAGTCAGGAGAGATTAAACAACCTGGTAATAATCCTTAAAAATCAAATAACATCAACGATAGAGCTATAACATAGGAAATCATTGTTTAAAACTAAAAATTAAATTAATTCTAAAATGAACTTATAAATAGAATTAAATGTAATTCAGTACTAATAAATTAAATCGTATTAAGGTGTGATACAAGTTACAGATTCGAAGTAATTCTAAACTTTAAAAGTTTTAAAAACAAACTAAGTTAAAACTTTTAGTCCAAGTTTAAGTTAAAACTATAAAAACATTAAACTCCTTATAAATTAAAAGTAACTAAGCTGGCAATTAATGCAGGAAACGGAACTTTATTTAATAAAATTTATCCTTAATCTTAAAAGAAATTATTTAAAACTTCAATCAAAATTAATTTTAATTATTATTTTTTTTAAACTGAAATAATCATTAAAATAGCTGTAATTTGATCTATTACTTTTTACTTCCTGATTTCAAGTGAATACATTTCCAATATTTAATTATATTAGATATTTTTAGATTTTATCTCTCTATTAATCAGTGAAGATGTACTCTATTAATTAAAGATGTATCTAAATTTTAATCATTAAAACTAATGCATAGCAACCGTTTTATACACTAAAACACTTTCCTTTTTAGTTTATTAATGTTGTTCAAGATATAAATTTAGTCGTCAACTTAATGAAATGATTTAATGAATTTAACGTTTTTAATGAGAAAGATTTTAATTTTTTTAGATGTATACTCACAAATCGTATTTTAAATTAACTTAATACATTATATATATATATACATATATGTATATATATATATAATGTATTAAGTTAATTTAAAATACGATTTGTGAGTATACATCTAAAAAAATTAAAATCTTTCTCATTAAAAACGTTAAATTCATTAAATCATTTCATTAAGTTGACGACTAAATTTATATCTTGAACAACATTAATAAACTAAAAAGGAAAGTGTTTTAGTGTATAAAACGGTTGCTATGCATTAGTTTTAATGATTAAAATTTAGATACATCTTTAATTAATAGAGTACATCTTCACTGATTAATAGAGAGATAAAATCTAAAAATATCTAATATAATTAAATATTGGAAATGTATTCACTTGAAATCAGGAAGTAAAAAGTAATAGATCAAATTACAGCTATTTTAATGATTATTTCAGTTTAAAAAAAATAATAATTAAAATTAATTTTGATTGAAGTTTTAAATAATTTCTTTTAAGATTAAGGATAAATTTAATTTTATTAAATAAAGTTCCGTTTCCTGCATTAATTGCCAGCTTAGTTACTTTTAATTTATAAGGAGTTTAATGTTTTTATAGTTTTAACTTAAACTTGGACTAAAAGTTTTAACTTAGTTTGTTTTTAAAACTTTTAAAGTTTAGAATTACTTCGAATCTGTAACTTGTATCACACCTTAATACGATTTAATTTATTAGTACTGAATTACATTTAATTCTATTTATAAGTTCATTTTAGAATTAATTTAATTTTTAGTTTTAAACAATGATTTCCTATGTTATAGCTCTATCGTTGATGTTATTTGATTTTTAAGAATTATTACCAGGTTGTTTAATCTCTCCTGACTTAATATCATATAGATCATTTGTATTTTCAATTAATTTAATCTGAAATTTCCATTCAAACCAATGTTTTCGATGCCTTTTAATTTTTCAATACACACATAATAACGATTTTTTATTTAATTTTTTAGCAATTTTCAAATGGAATCAATTTCTTTATTGGCAAAAGTTAACAAGAGTGAGGGTAACTGCAGCCATNAAGTAAGTAAGTAATCCATTTATTGGAAATAAATTAAGTACAAAAAATGTTTAGGTTTTTTCAAATCCTAATTTAGATACATATTTCCAAATCAGCTGGTAGCTGTGGATAATACTTTACTTATGTTTACCAAATTTAAAATTTGAATTTGATTAAATTTAATAAAAGCAGGAAAATACAAATTTTCTTTTCCGTTTTCAGTTTATTAGTTCAAAATATTTGAGTTTAAACTTATTAATTAAATTAACTTCAGTTATACCCAAATATAAAGATAAAACTTTTATTAAAAGAGGATTATCATATACTAATTTAATTTTAAATGTTTTTAGAAGTTCTTAAGCCATAATTTGTAACCACAATTGGCTATTATAAAAAGTAATTTAATTATTAGAGATTTCTTAAAGTTTTTTTTTTCCTACGTTTTTATTAGCTTGCTTTCTTGTTTGTTTTTTGTTCATTTGTCTAGTAATAATCTTGCAATCGATTTTGTTACTAACATCACAAGTAGCTAGACATTTGAAACTTTTAGAATAGAACACGATGGTAATTCGTTATTAGCAAATTTTGCTGAAAGTTAGGTTAGAAAAAATCCGCAAGTTATTTTTATTTGTTTTGACATGACCCAAATTTAAGATTTTTCATTTTAACGGGTATCAATTTATGATATTTTATTTAGGCAACAGAAAATTTAAAAACATAGTAAATAAAAAGTTATTTTGCAAGCTTTTATTTAACTTGCAATGTTTGTATGTATGTTTGTATGCATGTATGTATGTTCGGGTCAAATCTTGCAACTGAATTTTAAAGCAGTTTTCCTCGACCGATTGAATTGAAATTTTGCATACACGTTTAGTTTGGATGACAATGCATAGTTAGCTAAGTGAAGTAATTCTAAATACAATATGGCGGGCAGTTCAAGATGGCGAACTAGTTATTTTTTAGCACACATAATATGGGTATCAAATGAAAGGGTTTGCAGAGAAAAATACAAATAAAAGCTTGTTTGTTTAAATATATATATATTTTTTTTAATCAACTGATTATCTTTAATAATTTGATCATATGAGTGAGGTAAATAATGCTAAAGTGAAATAATATAATTATTACTGCCTATATATTTTATCTTTCTTATTTACTTTTTACTATTTATTATATTACTATTTATTATTTTACTTATTACTATATCTTTTTACCTTTTCCCTTTTTTTACTTAATTTGTAAACCACAGGTTACTATAGTTACAACTCCTCCCCCCTCAACATTATTCGTCTTCCCACTTTATCACCTCCTTATACTTAATACTATCTTATCGGTCCTTAGTGGGTGATTTCACCCACATTGGAGATCTATGGGTTTAATCCGTCATTTGGAAATTTCTGTATCAGAATACAAATTAGAAGTGAGATTCAAAAACTAAACTTTTTTAATTAAGTCTATTTTTTTTCAGCAGAAACAATGCAATATACAATTAGTTCACACTTCTTTAGATTGTTACTCCCCTTATAAAAAAAACAAAGGGGATTAACAATTTAAAGAAGAACTATTACTACCCTTATAAAAACTCAGAAAATAACCATCACAAAATCACCGTCGCAAAATAACCGTCACAAAATCACCGTCACAAAATCACCGTCACAAAATCACCGTCACAAAATCACCGTCACAAAATAACTGTCACGAAATCTACCGATGACGATAACTTGAGTAAAAGATGACTGAGTTTGTTGAAATTTGGTATACATGTTCATTTTATTAATGCTGAGTTCGTTAGACAACGTTATCCACCCGTTATTAAAAAATCGATTTTATAATTTATATTTAATGAAAAGCTTAAGGAACTTCGTTCCTACCGGGGGTCCCGCGAAACCAAACGTATTTTTTTTTTTTTTTTAAATAATTGAATTTTCAAACGGCAATAAATAATTAGTTCATAAGCTTGCAAACTGTCAATTACCATGTTTATAAGACGTAAATTGAGTTTTAGACCTAATTATTTTTAGGAGACGTGTAAAAAGGTTACATACTCCAGTAAAATGCGCAAGTATGGATTACAAAGGAATTACGCCTTACAGGGAGAGAATTATTATGAAGCCCCTGTTACGCTAAAACCACCGCTACCGTAATTATTGGAAGCGCAGGAGAGGATAGCAAGGATAATTCTAGAGGGCCCCCCCTAAAACTATTATATAAGGGACAAACAAGATTGCACCTTTGTAATTTCTCGTGGGACCTTGCTTAAAGGGAAAAGCAACCTTCAGTATGAACCTTCTGGTCAAATCTAACTAGAATTTCCCATTTACCAATACCCACAAACTCTTCATCGTCAGACAATCAGTAAACCTTTTCTCTCGCTTTCCCCTTTCCCCCTTTCAATTGCCAAATAATTTCTATTTCCAGAAACCCAGAATTCTCGAGACTAAGGGGGTATCCAAGAAAATCAAGAAGCTGCCGTTCACGCTTCATTGTTAAGAAACATAATAATGAACGAAGAAACAAACGAACTATTTGGTATTTCTCCGAAATATCTTCTTGAAACAATTTTGAAACGAAAATATTGAAGTTTCTACAATACCAAAGTCTTGTCCTCAAATTATTTTCTGACAATTGAGACATTGTTCTTGGATTTTCCCTTATTAAACTTTTGGACAATTACAGACATTTTGACAAGCCTTTCTAATTATACGTTTTGATATTACTTTCAAGCTTACCAAAGGTAACTACTAAAGCATTGTTTATATTAAAAGAAAGATAATGTTTATAAAGAACATAATAGGTTTGTTCCAACCACACTTCAAACTGGTTCGCAACGGACCACAATTGATCGTTTTTCGGTAATGCGCATGCGTCAAACAGTTTGAAACTAGTTTGAAGTGTTGTTGGAACAAACCTAATGTTAATGAAGGAAATGTTTATATGTATACCGATTAAACAATTCCTCGATAGAAATTTTTCGGAAATCGTTTTGGATATCAGAAAACATTTTTGGTCCCGTAATTGATTGTCAGTTCTTCATTCAATATTTATTTTCGAACCAACTAATCTTAAAAACTTCTAATCCAAATTTCATGATTTTTTATGATAGCTAATATTCAGCCTATTGTTGATTTCAAAGTAATTCAACTTTTTGACCCATAACTTTCTCTGCCGAGTGCAGATATTGATAAATAATAGTTATTTATGTAACTAGGCAGCAGATATTTAATAATAAGAATGTTCGTTACAATTTTCTAAACATTAATATTCTTTATTTTAAAATATTTAGTTTTGTTAATAAAGAAAGGCAATGCTTATTTGAATTACTACCATTTTAATACCCCTATTATTTCTATTATTTTCTTATGGATCATTTTGATACGAATATTACAAACTTAGGTTAATAATAATAATTAAATAACAATAATAACTGAAGATTAACTTTGATACATAAAAAAAAAATACTTCTCTTTTACTAATGGTTACGATTATTTTTGCTCTACTAGTTACTTTTTGATTTGACAAAACAAAGGCACAAGAAAAAAAACAAATATGCTGCAAATGTAATTGTCGATGAATGTTAAATTGGAGATAAAGGGAACAAAAATAGAAAAGATGTGGAATTACCTTGATAACGTAAATCAAGAACAGACTGGCTGGAAATAATTCCCTAAATGCGGCAATTCCAAGCGACTAAATTGCCAGTAATTCGTATCTCTCTATCTCCTACAAGAATTAATAGAGACTAGTAATAACGATATGTCATGAAAAATAAAGGAAAATTATTGTTTGAGATAAGATTACCAGTAATTTTATTTATACTTTTTCTTTTACTCATTATTTTATTATTACTTAGTAATAAAATGTTTNGTTAAGCTATTTTATGAACTTGTTATCGCGTATTTATTTTTATATTTTCGCGTCCATTTTAATTTACTTGATTACTTTTATTTCGTTTTGTAATTACTTTTTCTCATTTCCCTTATTTCATTTACGCACTTTTTTTTTTCGTTTAATTAATTTTTTCTTACTTCCCTCGGTTTTTCATTTTGTCCGATCCATTTAAACTTCTTCTGAGCTTACCGAAGGTAACGGAAGTTATGTGATCGTTCTAAAGAAGGACAATTTTTTAAAAAATTTATGTGTTCGATTACACAAATTCCAAGACAGACATCTGTTTCAGACATCAGGAAACATTTTTTGGTTCCGTGTCTGTACGTCAGTTTGTCTGTCTGTCACTCAATTTTTGCGAACCAACGCATCTTAAAAAAACAACTCGTTGGATTTTAATGAAGTTTAGGTTGTAGGTCATAATTAGTCCAATGTTGGTCTCATTTAAGTTTTAACCTTCTGCGTCCATTTGTTTCACTTCCAAATAAACACTAACATACATTTATATACATTAATATCTTCAAAAATTCTCATCTGATTTTTATAAAATTTGGATGGTTTATCGAAAGTAACCCGTAGCAACCATCTGCATACCTTTAAATTTTGCTAAATTGATACTTTAGCAAACGCGTATTCATGAAAAAAAAAACGATCAATATTGACAGATTTTAAAAACGGAAGTAATACTAAATTTAAATTTAAATCCCATAATATCCATCTCAATTTAATTTATTATTGAACATATTTAATAAAATGATCAACAGGTGGTTTTATATTTCGTTTTCAGATTTCCAGCAGCTAAATCAGATTTATGTTCATTAATATTTCGCGGGAACTAGATTGTTATCCGGGAAAACGACGATATGATTGAATTACAATTTATATATGAACTAAATTTTAGATATTTTTAATCAAATTCGTTTTGGAAAAATAATTTTATTTCTCGTTTTTCCGTGTTGAGGGGTATCCGCTATCAAATTTGTAGCTGAAATTAATTTCCTGATTTCACCTCGGTGTATAATTTTTTCCGAACATGAATGTCAAAGTTTATCGAAATAACTTTCTGAAGTTGGCTTCACGACCAGCCTACCACGGAAAAATAACCATTATGTCTTCGATTTCATCACTATTCCACACACTTACACCTGATAATTGTTTAGATCGATTTGAACACCCCACTCGTTACCTACTTTGCCACATTGTCTTTTCGTTTCAATCACCAATGATTCTTCTTCTTCTTCTTCTTTTCGTTTTTTTAAACAATGATAATTATTTCTTGCTTCTATTTAGTTCCTATTTTTTAATTTCCTTATCTTACATATTATATCTTTTTCCCCATCCAAGTACGTTCTGTTCTGTTAAGGTCTAATTTATCCCGTTTATCTGTCCCGTTGTTTGTCTGTCTCCCCTCTCTATTCTATGTCCCTGACTAACTCAAACTTTTCTTTCCAAAACCAAAATCACTCAACATGTTTAAATTTTAAAACAGTTTATGACTCGGGAATTACGCAGCACGAGGATACGAAGTTGTATAACATTTTATTATTCCTTTTTTTTTAAATCTAAATTTAATCCCTAGGGACAATATAAATTAAATAACAACAAACTGTAGAACCTAATTGTGCTGTTTAATTTGCCTGTTTAAGTCAGAATGTAAGGACATTATATTATAATAAGTTTGTTCCAACCAAACTTCAAACTAGTTTGGAACTGTCCAACGCATGCGCAACGGACCACAATTGACCGTTTTTCGCTAATGCGCTTGCGTCGTACAGTTGGAAACTAGTTTGGGACTAGTTTGAAGTGTTGTTGGAACAAGCCTAATAGCTTCAATTCCAGTTCATATTAGTCTTACGTTAATCTCTAACATTACGACCAAAACTCACTCATTACCTTTTCATTATTATTTATTGTAACTTTACTTCTTCAGCATACCGTTAAGCTATTTTATGAACTTGTTATCGCGTATTTATTTTTATATTTTCGCGTCCATTTTAATTTACTTGATTACTTTTATTTCGTTTTGTAATTACTTTTTCTCATTTCCCTTATTTCATTTACGCACTTTTTTTTTTCGTTTAATTAATTTTTTCTTACTTCCCTCGGTTTTTCATTTTGTCCGATCCATTTAAACTTCTTCTGAGCTTACCGAAGGTAACGGAAGTTATGTGATCGTTCTAAAGAAGGACAATTTTTTAAAAAATTTATGTGTTCGATTACACAAATTCCAAGACAGACATCTGTTTCAGACATCAGGAAACATTTTTTGGTTCCGTGTCTGTACGTCAGTTTGTCTGTCTGTCACTCAATTTTTGCGAACCAACGCATCTTAAAAAAACAACTCGTTGGATTTTAATGAAGTTTAGGTTGTAGGTCATAATTAGTCCAATGTTGGTCTCATTTAAGTTTTAACCTTCTGCGTCCATTTGTTTCACTTCCAAATAAACACTAACATACATTTATATACATTAATATCTTCAAAAATTCTCATCTGATTTTTATAAAATTTGGATGGTTTATCGAAAGTAACCCGTAGCAACCATCTGCATACCTTTAAATTTTGCTAAATTGATACTTTAGCAAACGCGTATTCATGAAAAAAAAAACGATCAATATTGACAGATTTTAAAAACGGAAGTAATACTAAATTTAAATTTAAATCCCATAATATCCATCTCAATTTAATTTATTATTGAACATATTTAATAAAATGATCAACAGGTGGTTTTATATTTCGTTTTCAGATTTCCAGCAGCTAAATCAGATTTATGTTCATTAATATTTCGCGGGAACTAGATTGTTATCCGGGAAAACGACGATATGATTGAATTACAATTTATATATGAACTAAATTTTAGATATTTTTAATCAAATTCGTTTTGGAAAAATAATTTTATTTCTCGTTTTTCCGTGTTGAGGGGTANTTAAATAATCCAAATTACAATTATCAATAACTACGGGAGACATACAGAGAAAAATACACCCCCGCACCGGGAATATGTATCAGTTACGACAGAGAAGAATCATTCTCCCGTATAGCTCAGATGGTAAGAGCACCTGTACGGATTAATAGGAGGCCCGTGGTTCGATTCCCGGTGCGGGGATGTATTTTTCTCTGTATGTCTCCCGTAGTTATTGATAATTGTAATTTGGATTATTAAAAATTATATTTTAAAAAACAAGATTTATTAGTATTCTTCTCAGCCAACCCTTTCATTTGATACTTATTACGGGTGTGCTAAAACAATATTACAAGTCCGCCATCTTGGGCTGCCCGCCAAATGGGATTTAAAATTAGCAAACCATGTATTGCCATTCAAACTAAACGCGTATGCAAGATTTCAATTCAATCAGTTAAGAATAACTGCTTCAAAATTCAGTTGCAAGATTTGATCCGAACATACATACATACATACAAACATTGCAAGTTAGATAAAAGCTTGTAAAATCCCAGAGTAATCGATTGTGCTTGCCAGTTTAAATTAAAAATCTTATAAAATATGTATTTTGCCATTTAATTCATTATTTTTGAAAAACATAATGTCGACATCAATTAAAAAAGCAAAAAAAAGTATTTAAAATAATTTAGTTACTATTGCTTCCGAGCTTACCGAAGGTAACGGAAGCATTGTGTTCACTTTTGAGAACAAAAACGTTTTATGCCTCCGATTTTAAAAATTCCAAGACAGAAATCCGTTTCAGACACCAGGGAACATTTTTGGTTCCGTGTCTGTCTGTCTGTCGGTCTGTGTCCGCGAATTTTGAAACGTCCGACGATAACTTGAGTAAATGTTGACCGATTTTGATGAAATTTGGTAGACATGTTCATTTTACCAATGCTCAGGTCAAGTTCGTTGGTCAACGTTATCCGTTCAAGCATTCACGCGCAATGCTCGCGTAAACGTGAACTTCAAATTTAAAATAGGAATTTTCTGTCGGGAAAAAATTCAAACCCTATCTATTCAATGAGACGAACATTTTTTTCAAATACAATTTTGTAGTATAACCTACAGCGACACCCCTTTGAAGCGTTAAAGATCGCTAAAAACTATTAATTGTTCTTTACACAATAAACAATATAACAATATAGTAATAAAACGTTAATGTTAATATAACAATAAAGTACATGATAGGATGCGAGGAAGCTATGTGCCACACTAATTGGCAGTGTATTTATTTTATTTTAAAATATTAATTTTTATTTTTATTTCTAGTTTCTTATTTGACATTTACATAAATATAATTATCAATTCAAAATGTAAAAATAAGTTCGTTCTTAAAAATAAATAGCTAGAATTTGAGGATTGCGAGAATCAGCCAAAATTAAAAGTAGTTACAAGTTGTCGATTTACCAACATTTTTTCATCTTCAACATATTATATTAATAATGTATATTAATAGTTTCATTTTTAATTAGGAAATACAATTTAAACGCTAGATTTATCAATCAAATTAGCTATTTGAGTTTTATTATTTATTAATAATCTTCATCAAATTCTGCGAAGAAGGATTAATTAAGTGCAAAGTTATGGTTTCATTTAATTAAGTTTAATTATTACCGCAATATTTACTTTTGTGGTTGCCGAAATCCGTGGTTCTTGAATCGCAGTTTAGTATTATCGTTCCGCAGGATCAAATTTGACTTTTAAAATTACCCAAAAACACTTTTGGGTAAACAAAAATTTAAACTTTAATTAATATTTAAGAAAAACAAATCATACTTTACTTTATTGCTTTCTAAATTACCTAGTAAGGTAATTGCGGAAGCAATTTAGTGAAAAACAACATATTTGTTTATGTCTTAACATTCATTAAATTCTAAACAGAAATCTGTTACAGATAATACCAAAGTGCGTTGTTGGGAATTTCTTTAGATTGTTACTCCTCTTATAATAAAAACGAAGGGGAGTAACAATCTAAAGAAGGTGAACGGAATGTTCTTCTTTAGACTGTTACTCTCCTTACCAAAACAGAAGTGGGATATTCCTTTGTCCAAAAGTACATTGGACTAAACATTTTGTTTTCTTAATAGTTATTTAGTCAAAGTCATTTTCATTGTAAAACAACCTAGGGGAGTAACAATCTAAAGAAGTACCCGTTTTCTGTCTTATGTTTGCCTGCATATTCGGTCTTAAGTCGGTCAACATATTTGTGAGCCACTACATCTTAAAAATTATCTCCTCTAATAGTAAGGAAAATAAACGGTAAGACATAATCAATAATTAATCATCAGTTGGTTCTACATGGTCATTTCGCCTTTCTTGGGTAATTCATGTATTTTATTTATGCATGTGCCCAAACCTTTTGCCTTTGTGTCTGGCTAACATCAAGCTAGAATTTTGTGTATTAGTCAATGTTTTGGAGCCGGTTAAGAGTATATGGTCGACTATGTTCGTCTGCGGGTCGTAGCTTGGCAGTAGGCATTTGGAAAAAAAAAATATGGTGGAGAACGGCCATGTCCTGTCCTTTTTGGTGGACAATGTGATTTTCAGGATCCTGAGTATGAACTTAGTTAGTAGACCAATTATAAAGTTGTGTACATTGTACGTGTTAGTTACTAATTAACTTATAGAAAATTAAAATATCAATATTCAGTCAAAGTAAATTACAAGAATAAAATAAAATAAACTTTAAAATGAGCAGTAGAGAAACAATTTTGTATAGGTAAAATAGAAGGATATATATATATA
>KZ652263.1:207145-217889 GCA_001010745.2 Gerris buenoi
GACAGAAGACGGACAGACATTTTTTAAAAACCACTTTTTTGGACTCAGGGGACCTCAAAACGTGTAAATCCATCGAAATCTCAAAATCGAATTTTCGCGCCATCACAATACTTTCTCTTTATATGAGAAAATAAAAAGAGTTAAATTTTAGGAATTGATTCAGAATGGTCTGAAACGGATTTCCATGAAAAAAAATGTCATTACAAAAATTTTTAAGTCATTGCAATAATTAACTTTCTTTTGCTTAATTTTCTTCGAAAATTCGCTAAAAGTAAATACATATGTATAATTTTAACAATAGATATGAGGATATTTAAATAGTCAATTATTATAATATATATGAATGATTAGTTAAACAAAAAATCCTTATAATCTTAACAATAGATATGAGGATTCTAATTCTAATATTATAATTATGATGTAATCTTTAAATTGTATTCAAATATTATATACATTCAAAATAATATTTGCATAATTAGTTAAACAAAATATTTAATTAATTTAATTTGTGGACCATTTGGCGCCCCTCTGTGAGCAGCGCCCGGGGCATGATGCCCCCCCCCTCGCTACGCCACTGCGTAGCCCACTTGTCATGGAAGTGTAAATACTACTTTGACATAGGTCCAAGTTGGAAATAATAACATCTAGTTTTCAGCCATGTCGTGTTGTTGGCAGCATAGGATTTCAATGTAGTCGCCCGCCATATTGGCCACCAACTTGAAGGGTACATTTTTAATATTAGCATATTCTTTTTCTACCCTTCAAGACCGTTAAATTGATGTATCATATGTCATGGCGACTAAAAACTTTTTAGACGCCCGCCATATTAGGTGCCATCTTGGAAATATCAAGTGTGAAAACTCCAAAAAGTGAGCAGTTGTCACAAAAGCCGAGATGCACTTGTGTGCCGAATTTTATGTTCCTAGCTATATAGCAGTTAATGAATTGAAACATGCCAATGGACAGACTGACAGAGCCGTAATATAAGGTTTAATTTTGTGCTTCGTACAGAAACCTAAATGAACTTTGTTGCCACCATTAGAATTGAACGATGGTATTAAATTCTATATTGTATAAGATACTGCAACCACTATTATATAAGTTATATTATATTATATAAGTAAATGTATTTTATATTTTACGGCATTACCAAGAAATATATAAATTAGAAAATAGTGAAATCAACGGCAGCTTGCTCAAATATGTTTATTTGCAATTTGAACCACGTATCTTAATAACATTTTGTTTATACCATCAAAAAGAAGGGTAGTTTACCATTTAAAGCTTTTAAGAAACTGATCTGGAGTTTCTTAGAAACTGAACAGGTTAAACTGATCTGGAGTTTTTTAGAAACTGATCAGGTTAAACTGATCTGGAGTTTCTTAGAAACTGATCAGGAGTTTCTTAGAAACTTGAACAGGTTAAACTGATCTGGAGTTTCTTAGGAACTGATCAGGTTAAACTGATCTGGAGTTTCTTAGAAACTAATAAGGTTAAACTGATCTGAAGTTTCATAAAAACTGATCTGGTGATCAGTTTCTTGACTTCGTTCATTCCTTTAGACAAAATCAAAAAAATATTACCATATTTAGAGGTTTAAGAACAGGTAAGAGTTTTTATTAAGAATTAATTTTCTTTGAAACTCCCGATAAATAAGGAAATTGTCCTCTCTGGTACTCTAACTTAAGACACACTGTATTCTGTGCATTATCTAGTCATTATTTGAAAATTAGGTAGACTAATTACTTTGCATTGTGACAGCTAACCGAATTTTATAAAACTTCATAAGTCTTTTGATACGAAGTTCTTTTAAAACCAATTTAAATTTTCTCTCCGAAAAGGTCAAAGGTAAAACTGTGAGAATACTTTGTAGAGTTAAGTCCCTTCTCTTTAGTCTTTTAAGTCCCTTAAACCTCAGGCAAGTGCCCTAAACGTAACTTTGTTAATGTGTAGAAGAAAGATTTTAACTTATTGTGCTCTTGAAATCTCCTCAACGCGTTTACTTAACAACTCAAGGGCGATAAATTAATTAGCAAAATAAGGACACTTTACGAACCTTAACCAACTTCAAAGCGATTTAATAATAATCTTTTACAAGATGGAAATGAATCAATATTTAGTTCAAGTTAATTGCTCTATTTAAAAATAGTCAATTTCAACGCTTCCACGAAATTAATAACGCTATTTGACAGAGCTTTTACGAATAAATAAAGACGTTTATCCACTTTGTTTTTGTACGAAGCCTGCTTTCAAACTCTACTGGTAATTTTCATTGCCGATAAAGTGTGTCGAAATACGTAAGAAATAATACGTGTGGGAATATAATTATTAGTTTATTTTTTCTGCCGTTAGTACATCAAATATTGTATGTAACTATGCAGCAAAGGAAACATTCCTGACTCGTTTAAAGATTACCTGCTTCGTTTGCACCTTAGCAGGTAACTAACATTTTCCTGCCTCGGCTTAGCCTCGTCAGTCAATTTGTTTAGTCTATTCTCACCTTCGGCTCGGAACTAAAACTTAAAAACTTGTCAGCAAAATGGAATTTTGCTGCATAGTAACATAAATAACTATTGTGACGAATAAAATCTGTAGCTTCAAAAAACATAATTATGCTCATTCCATTATACTTTGTAAATATGTCAGCTTAGTTTGGCCAACCTATGTAAGTGAAAAAAAAAACTAATATAATAAGGTGGTTCTAAGCAAGATATCAAAAATCTAATTACAGGCTTCATTCCTAATTTTAATTCTGCACAATTTGAGCCCTATTTCAACTTCCTGTGATAAATAGTACAGGCGCCATTTCAATACAACGATACAACTCGTAGTATTAAAATGGCGCCTGTACTATATATTTATTATAGGAAGTTGAAATAGGACTCAAATTGTGCAGAATTAAAATTGGGAATGAAGCCTGTACTAGATTTTAGATATCTTGCTTAGAACCAGTATAATTTTAATTTTACTGTTTTTTCTAACCTCAAAGGCCGGTAGAGCCTTAAGGTTATCCAATGATTGTTTTGTTTACCTAGTTGGCTTGACCTACTACCCTACCCGCCAAAATCTCGAGCTCTCATTGGCTCCCCTCCCATTTTTTGATTTTCCCGCGCTGTCTGAATAAAGAAATATAATGGTATGAGTGTAGTGTAGATCGTCGCCTTTAACATGGCACCATTATCATGATCGATGTCAAACCTTAATAGTAATTAAAACTTGGAATATGTCTCCAATAATAATCATTACTCTTATTAAATCATGTTCTTGATAACGATCCATTTTAATGGTTCGTTAAACTGGCTTCTATTATCAACAAATCAATAAATGTTGCTTTCTCAATATCCTCCTAAGGGATAATTTGCGTATAAATACCTCATTAGTAATTGCAAGAAATATTATTATTCTGTAGCTGAATATACTCGTAGTTAGAATAAGGTCAGATATTTACGTTATTGTAGTACATAGACACGTAGTTCAAATCCCGGCGCTGGAGTCTATTTTTCTCTGCATGTTTCCCGTAGTTAATAATAATTTTAATTTGATTTAAATTAAAATTTAATCTTTCCGTAGTATGAAAACTACCAAAAACGTAAAAATAAATGTAAAATATTTTCTTGTGCTACTTACTTAGCCTAGCTCTACTGCCCGGTGTGGGCTCTGGCTTAATAATTACGTAATTTGCCTCCAATCCTTCCTTTTCTTTGCTACAGATCTCCATCCTCTTATCTGTAGCCTCTTTAAATCTTCTTCTACTTTGTCGATCGTAACCGGGGTCTTCCTCTTCGTCGATTCCCATAGACTTGGGCATTTAAAATCTTTTTTGGCATTCTGCCATCCTCCATTCGCTGCACATGTCCAAGCCATCCCAATCTCAGATATTTGATAAATCTTACAATATCTTCACTCTTCAAGATACGATCGACCTCTAAATTTGTACGGATCCACCTCTCATCATTTTCCAATATTGTTCCGCAGATCCGTTGTACAACTTTGTGCTCAAAAACTTTAAGTGCTCTTTCATCGGCAGCTATGAAGGTCCATGAATCTGCACCATACGTCACTACAGGCCGTACAAGTGTCCGGTAAAGTCTTAGTTTGGTTTTCCTTGACAACAGCCGCAATTTAAATATGGTCAACGTTGCAAAATAAGCCCAGCTTGAATCTTACCAGAAATTTCTTTAGAAACAACATTTTTATTATTTATATTGAACCCTAGGTATATAAAGTCATTCACAATGTCAAAAGTTGACTCTCCTACAACGACAGCTCCTAATAATGTTCTGGCATGGGATGCTGATACCTTCATATACTTCGTCTTGCTTTCATTAATCTCCAGCCCAATGGCTCTACAAGCACGCCGTAGGATATTCAACATTTCAGTGAGTGCTGCTAAATTCCGCGCTATCAGAGCGGCATTATCAGCATATGCACCAGCTTGTTTGGTCATTTCTTCTTAGCTGCATCCCCTGTATTGCTTTGTGCAGCTTCGTTGCGCTAGATTAAACAGCACAGCTGCTGGCGGGTCTCCTTGTCTAACTCCAGTAGCCACATTAAAGCCCTGCTTGTTTTGCGACCAACTATTATCTTAGCTTTACTTTCTACTAGCGTCATCCTTACTAGTCTAAAATATTTTCTTGTGTTGCTTTTAGTATATAAGACAGTAATAATTTCAAGATAAAAAGAACTTTTTATATACTACGTTTTTAAATTTTCTGTCATAAATCATAAATTTGAAACCTTTAAAAATGAAGATTGTAAATATGGGACATGTCAAAACAAATAAAATAACTTGCGGATTTTTTCCGAACTAACTTTCCACACTGCAAAATTGGCTGAAAACCAATTAAATTCTGCTGAAAGATGGCTAAAAGTATAAAAATGCATTTTCATCGTTTTCTGAGCTATTCTAAAAGTTTCAAATGTCTAGCTACTCGGGAAGTTAGTTAAAAATCGATTGCAAGATTTGTACTGGACAAACAAACAAACAAGAAAGAAAGCTAATAAAAACGTAGTAAAAAAGAGGAATATCCTAAAAAAAAAATATTTTTCAGAGAGCACAATTAAGCCTTAAGTTGAAACACAGCCTGTCTCTTAAACTAAGAGACATATAAATTAAGTTAAGTTACAAATGAAGATAATATACAGGGTAGAAAGGCCTCTTGAAATTGTTTCCCAACTTACAAGAGAACATTTTCAAGTATTTACTCGCATTCTAGCAGAAAATATTTTGTAATCTAAGTCTCTTATCATTTTGAATTTACATCCCTTATCTTTGTACTGTCGTCTTGTTCTACTTTTGTTCTAACAGTTTTAAGCTCGCATTTGAACTTAATTAATTTATTCTTTTAGAATGGTTTTATTTACTTTTGCAAAAATATTTCTCTTTAACGTACGATTAACCCGGGACGTACAATGTTGTGTCGAACGTGAGATAAGAGGAGAATTAAAGTTGTACTGCTATTTACTATTTACTCTTTAACAAAAGCTTTCAGTACCTTAGATTAGTACTTTATCCAGTAGTACTGTACCTTATCCAGTAGCACTGTACCTGTAACTTATCCTCTCGTTCTAGAGTTTAAGTTGTACTGCTATTTACTCTTTAACAAAACCTTGCTTTCAGTACCTTAGAGTAGTACTTTATCCAGTTGTACTGTACCTTATCTTCCCGCTCTAGAGTTTAAGTTGTACTTCTATTTACTATTTACTCTTTAACAAAACCTTGCTTTCAGTACCTTAGATTAGTACCTTACCCAGTATAGTACTGTACCTTATCCTCCCGTTCTAGAGTTGAAGTTGTACTGCTATTTACAATTTACTCTTTAACAAAACCTTGCTTTCAGTACCTTAGATTAGTACCTTATCCAGTATAGTACTGTACCTTATCCTCCCGTTCTAGAGTTTAAGTTGTACTGCTATTTACTATTTACTCTTTAACAAAACCTTGCTTTCAGTACATTAGATTAGTACCTTATTCAGTAGTACTGTACCTTATCCTTCCGCACTAGAGTTTAAGTTGTACTGCTACTTACAATTTAACAAAACATTGTTTTTAATACCTTATCTAATAGTACTGTACCGCTCTAGAATTTAACTTATACTTCTATTTGCTATTTACACTTCAATAAAATCTTGCTCTTGACCTTATTCTGAAGTTTATTAGTAAGCGTTTTAGAGGTTAAACTTACATTCCTACTGTTTTAAAGTCACTACAACGATTTAGCATTTAGCATTTTTTCCGCCTTATGGTAATAAAATTAATATTGAACTTTGGTAAAGTTTTTCCTGAAGTCCGACAAGTTTAAGCTCGGTTCTTTACCAAGTTATGGAATTTTTTGTCATGTAATTTGAGGGCATGATAATTAATATTACAATTTTCTTGTAAGATATTTTGTCAGCTTTACAAAGAAACCAAAAATTTAGTTCTAGCTTTCATACTTGTGGAGAAATAAGTGATTTTATAGGCAAAGGCATGCCATCTTAAAAAAATCATAAAATTTGAACTTAAGGGAGAACGGTTCATATTTGACCNGTGAGAACATGTTTGAAATACATGTCACGTTTTTCTCTTGGCACCCCTAAACACGATAAAAGTACTAAACACGATTTAGTCTGGATAAAAAACGATAAAGTACTATGTCAGGAAAACGTGGCACCACCCAACCATGCTAATAAACTTTACTCGTTTCTCCTGGGATTTCTTTTATTTATTGTTTTTTACACGACAACAGGAGCAAAGTGTTAACAGTAATAAAAGTGTGACAGTAAATTTGTTAAATTAATTTTTTTTGTTATTTTACTACGTTTTTATTAGCTTGCTTTGTTGTTTGTTTGTTTGTCCAGTACAAATCTTGCAAACGATTTTTAACTAACTTCCCGAGTAGCTAGACATTTGAAACTTTTCAGAGCACGATGACAATGAATTATTTTAATACTTTTGATCCATCTTTCAGAAAAATTTAATTAGTTTTCAGCAAGTTGTGCCGTATGGAAAGTTAGTTCAGGAATCCGCAAGTTATTTTATTTGTTTTGGCATGTCCCATATTTACAAGCTTTATTTTGATAGGTTTCAAATTTATGATTTATGACAGAAAATTTAAAAACGTAGTATAAAAAAATTTCGTTTTTTCTTGTAATTTGTTTTGTTTTTATCATTCCAAGCTTACTGAAGGTGATGAAATCATTGTGAATGTTATAAATAAAGGCATTTTTTTCATGACTCGGAATTTATAAATTCCAAGACAAAAGTTCGTTTTAGTCATCAGGGAACATATTTGGTGTTTGTCTGTCTCTCTTTTAATTAATATTTTTGCGATCCAACATATCATTTTAAAAACTACCCGTCAAATTTTAATGAAATTTTGATCATATTTATCCTAATTTTCCTTCCGAGCTTACCGAAGGTAACGGAAGCTATGTGAACGTTCTGAAGAACGAAAAATGTTTAGGGCTCCGATTTCAATAATTCCTAGACAGAAATCTGTTTCAGACATCAGGGATCATTTTTGGTTCCGTGTCAGTCTGTCGGTCGGACTGTCGTTCAATTTTTGCGAACCACCATATCTTAAAAACTAATCGTCCAACTTTAATGAAATTTAGGTGGTAGCTCATAATTAGCCCATTTTTGGTCCCATAGAGGTTTCAACCTTCTGCGCTTATTTGTTTATCATCCACATGCACAAAAATATACATTTATTTACACCTATAGATTCAAAAATACTAATCAGATTTGAATGAAACTTTTATAGTTAATGGAAAGTAGCCCGCAGACAGCCCCAGATTAATTTGAACCGTCGGCGCTCTTTAACTTTTGCTAAATTGATACTTTAATTCATGTAAAAAATTAAAACAATTTAGACAGATGAAAAAAACGAGGGAAACAATTAAAACCAATTAGACAGTAACATTTAAAAAAAAAAAAAAAAATCAATAATGCACGTGGGTAGAACTTTTGGTATTAGCCCGATCAACGGCCAGAGTTATTACAGGACGGGGGTTATCCGGCTACTTTAATCATCTACTCGATGAGATAATCAGTGTGAAACATGTCTCACCTCTCTAGGATTCGAACTCAGAGCCGAGGTTTAGACCTTGGTTTCAGAGTCGAGTGCGCTAACCACTCGGTTACTCCGGCCCCCATTTATCCTATAGGTCCTATTGTTCCTGCTTTTAAAAGCAATGAAACAACTCTTATGTATCCAGTTACATCTATTGTTAATACAATAATGATATAAGAATTTTGAGATAGACATTCTTTTCTTATATACAAAAATTATGCGGCATATGAAAAATCATTTTGGTACTATTTTTTTTTGTTCTTTGACAAAGAATACCTTTAATTTTTTAGATATATGCTTTGATTAGATTACAATACAATAAAGGGGGGACACAAAAAACTTAATTTTCAAGGACATATATTTTCTGTGTTTGGTTTATCATACATAAACAAAAAAGATACATATGAGAAGGAACGAGATTAGGTTAATAAAGTTAATATAAGATATAATATTATTTAATTTATTACTAATTTAATTCAGCTAATGGAAATTGACTTTAAATTTGACTAATATATCAAGTAGGAAGATTAAACAAACAATTATTTGCTCGAGTAGTAAGCGGCACTGTTACACATCATCAATTATGTTTCTAGTTGTTCATCTGATAATCATTCATAAGGAGAAGAATGAATGAGCTTTCAATACTCATTCATTACTGAACCTGTCAGCTGTTAGAGATAACAATCCATCACTTGGCTCGCTCATATCTACATGTGTGTGTGTAACAGGATAGTAGCTTCTCTTCATCAATTAGTATTTCTCTCACACATAACTGTTAATTTTTTTGCTTCCGAGCTTACCGAAGGTAACGGAAGTTATGTGATCGTTCTGAAGAGCGAAAAAAATGTTAGGTCTCCGATTTCAAAAATTCCAAGACAGAAATCCGTTTTAGACATCAGGGATCATTTTTGGTTCCTTGTCTGTCTGTCGGTCGGTCTGTCCTTCAATTTTTTTGCGAACCACCATATCTTAAAAACTTCACGTCCAATTTTAATGAAATTTGGATGGTAGGTCATAATAATTCCATTGTTGGTCCCATATAAGTTTCAACCTTCTGCGCCTATTTATTTCTTCTCGTTTTATAGCTTCAAAAGTACTAATCAGATTTTAATGAAACTTTTATAGTTTATGAAAAGTGGCCAGTAGATAGCCCCAGATTAATTTGAACCGTCTACGCTTTTTAACATTTGCTAAAATTGATACTTTAATTCGTATAAAAATCAAAACAATTTTGACAAATTGAAAAAAACGGGGGAAACAATTAAACCAATTAGACAATAAAATAAAAAAAAAATCAATGAAGTACGTGGGTAGAATGCGAGGAAGCTATGTGCCACACCAATTGGTAGTCTTTTTTTTTTTAAATATTTTTTGTACTCAGAAACAAAGTAACACCTAAGGAAGAAACATTTAAAAAGCATACGTATATTATTTTACTTAGGAGGGGGTAAAATGGAAAAATATAGCTATATCTTTTATATAATCGAGTAGCGTCCCGACGACAACGACAACGACGCACCTCGAAATGATTTTTAACGTTAAAAATTGATGGGCCATAAGCTGGGATCGAACACGGGGCTTCTGGGTGTAAGCCAGATACTAAACCATTTACGACATACATATGTAACCAATATCGGAGCACAAAACTTCCTATTTAAATGTTTTAATTATAACTGCATAAAACTTACTATTTAAACAATAAATATCTCTTTAAATATCTATTTTAATTATAACTAATTATCTCTCAGCTCTTTTTCTCAACCATATTTATTATTCTGCCCGTTACCGCGGGCCTAACGGCTAGTCTTATATAAAATGAAGAGTTTCCGTATGTATGATGGTGTCTTGTATACAAATCTACAGTTTTATGCCAACTTGATGAATATTTACACACTTTTTCTTCAAAACAAGGTGAAGGTCACTGCCTACATGAGATAACGACAGGTACAGTGCACAAATGAAATGATGGATACTCTTTATAATGCATATCGTTTATCGTATTTTCATTTAGGGGGGGATTTAGGATATTTGCAAATTATCTTATCAAAGAGGAGGGGGAAATAAGTGGGAGGAATAGAATCTAGATACTCTTGCATAGTAAAATAATTTAAATGTTTCTCGATGGTTGTTTATAATCTTATCAAATTTAAATAACACTCCGTAGCGAAAAACGGGTATCCAGCAAGTGATCTTATAAACTTAAAATATTATAGTGGGCGGTTGAAACTTGAAAGGGACTTAGTAAAATCGACTTAATGAAGGCAAGTTTGCCACTATTGGTCGCGTTGAGAGGTAATATCCACTTTGTTGGGCAAAGGGTAATTCAAACCACTATGTGGTTCAGCTCCCCTGTATTTCTCTGGCATCGACACAATATTGCACGCCATATTGGACCTCTCGACCATCTTGTTCCAATTACCTTAGAGTCCAATCTCGCTTCACTTTTAGACGACAGATTGAACCGTGCTCGTTAATTTCACGCTCTGTTTGTCATAGTTAATTTATTATTAATGCGATATTATATATATATATATATATATATATATATTGTGACGTTTGTCTGGTGTTGGAACAGTTCCTATGTGTCACGCTTGCGTGGCACATCCCTTGGTGTCTCTCACATATGGTTTAGCCTATTGCAGTGTGCAAACACGGTATTACATTGCTAATGTGTTTTGCTAGCCAAGCAA
>KZ652264.1:5619-25702 GCA_001010745.2 Gerris buenoi
AAAAAAAGTGGTTCTGTCGTCTACGCAGATGCGTGGAGCTTAAACTATAGGACCGATTTTGATCAAATTTGGATGGAAAAAACACACCCCAAGGTAAAATTTATAAATTAATTATAGCTCCAATTTGGGGGACATAGCCCCCAAAAACTCTGGGAAAAGGTGAAAAGAAATATTTCTGGAAAAATTTTAAGAAAGTTTTTATTAAAAACAAGTAGGGCGTGCTTTACATAAGTACATGAGGCGATTATCGCCGGTTTCTGTATGATTACGTTTAAATATTAAGTGTAGAGTTACATATTCATTTTCTACACTTCAAGCCCTTTAAATTGATGTATAACATGCCATGGTAACTAAAAACTTTCCTTAGCTACCCGCCATATTGTCCGCCATCTTGAAAATATTACGTGATTTATAATTAATAAATTAATTTAATATGCTATTTAACAAATTGTCAAAAATGATCAATAAAATGGTATTCATTCATTCACCATCATATTTTATTCATTTCATATTTGAATAAATATATAAAAATTTTCATCTTTTGGAAAGTCACGCAAGGATATTAGGATACTATAGGTCTATGTAAAATCATCTATTTCAGCATTATCATTGCTGATAATAACGTCATTCTTTAGGATTTAGGAAGACATGGAGGTTGAAAAACATTTTAATATGGTGGAAGGTCTAACAGAATGACATCTTGGCGGGACTTGAGCCTCTTATGATAAGCAGCTTAGAGTCTTGCTTTAAACAGATCTTTTCCTTTTCCTTTTTAATATTATGTAAAATGGGTCAAATTGAAGGCAACGTGGTTGTAGACGTGTACTTCGTGTTGGTACACGACATGACTTGGAGTGTAAGTAAAGCAGCCATCAGAGCTTTTTAAGTTATTAACTTCTCTTTTCAAAATTTACTAAAGATTGTTTTGTCCTAGATCAAGGGAAATTAAGACCTAAAGCAAACAGAGATGATTACATTTAGGTATTAAAAACAAAAAAGGGCTAAATATTAACATTAATAGGTTCTCCCCTTGTGCTGTTTTAAGGGTAGCTTCATCTACTAGATATTTTCGAACAATTATACTTGTTTCAGTAATCTTTTAATGTAATTTTATTATTTTATCTACGATTGATACGAAATATAAGCATTTTTATCTCTTTTTAGATACGTCGAAAGTGATTCTTTTTCGTACTTTTATTCATTGCGGATGCGCGTTCATAATATTTCACCTTAAAGCACGATTAGCGAGTTTGTTTACATTTAATAAAGCTAATTTACTGTTAATTAAAGTAACTGTTTCGAGTTTTTAGTGAAAAACAATGAGTGATAAGTGATTATGACGAAAATAAGAAGAATAATACGCCTCCCGAAATAATTAATTCGGCACAAAGTACAACAAATGAATTAATGTCACCTTTATCAAAAGAGAAATATGAACTTACATACAGGAAGGTTATTAAGTATTTAAAAATTAAAATTCAATAATCGTTGATGAAGTAAAGTATGTAACTCGTGCGAAAACTGCATTTTGCTTTGCTCGTGGGGAGTTTGCGCTATCTTCTGAAAATATAATTTGTGGATTGATTGTTTTTAAAAACTCGATTGTTTTGAGTTAGTTTTAGAGGTGGTTTTAGGTGGTTAGAGGTAGTTTGAGGTGGTTGGAGGGGTCTGGAGGTGGTTGGAGGTGGTTAGAGGTGGACAGAGGTGGTTGGAGCGGGTTAGAGGTGGTTAGAGGAGATTGGAGGTGGTTTGAGGTGGTTGGAGGGTAGGGTGATGCTTAAAAGACCCAAAAATATTTTTTGTTTCATTTCTCTTGGGTCACCCTCCCATTTTGTTCTACCTAATAAGAGAAACTTAAATTAATTTTTTGAGATTTTTTGAGAAAAATTTAAAGGTCGCTACTAAAGATTTAAAAAAATCTAACATTTTCCCAAAAAGTGATTATTTAAAAAAAAAATGATTTATTATAAAATTATATTTTTCTACATAATAAAAACTAAAATAAGGTTTTAAGGTCCATATATGTTACCCAAAGCTAATTTTGTATCATATATGTGTTACAATTTACTTTCGGGATGTGAACAAACAAGAGGAAAATTAGACAAAAAACACAGATTTTTACAAAATTTCTTTAATTGTCACATTTTTTAAAAAACTTATTACAGAATTAATATAAGCTTATATTAGTTATTTAGAGTCCTCAAAAAGATTTTGATGCACAATTTACACGTAAAAAAACTCATTATGCAGACAGCAAAGTTGCTTTTTTGTAGTTCGGGAACTTTTGTCTGAAGGACTTCACAAGAAGCAAAATATACTGCTTCTGGTCTTCATCTAGGGTCAGTATTTTGTTGTACTCTTGGATTAAGGACACCCCTCTCTCTGCTGTATCATTGACTACCTTAAATTGTGTTACTATCTCCTTACTTTGAATATATTCCTTATCTTTGATCCAGTCTTCAACTTTTTTCTTGAGGAAATCGGAGCTTAATCCGGTAATAGAAAAAAATCGTTTGGTGTTACTAGTGACAAAATCTTCTAGATTTTTATTACCTATGTTTTCAATGTCTACATTAATTCTTTTCGGGCAAAAATCAGCTCCTTCTTTCTTTAGAGCTTCTACCATTTTCTTCTTAGTTTCATTTCCCACTTTGTCGTCAAAAAATGATAAGGCGATAAGTTCCTCTGAGACATACCATAAATGGCCACATACTTTATTTATTGCTTTTCTAGCTATGACAGGGTTTACTTCTTCATACTTCTTTAAATCTTTGAGGAGTTCTAAGTCGTTTCTTGGGGCTGAACAAGCGGATGGAGCTTGGAACCAATACTTAATGTAGATTAAGACTGTAAAAATACAGATTTCTCGCAAACCTTTTTCCTCATGTTTTGTCAATCTGAATTGTTTTCGAAACAAGAATATTTTCAGAGAGTAGATAGACTTTGCCATCCAACGTGCTCGGTGAAGACCTGCAGGCTTTTTAAATGACGCACCATTTTCAAGTTCTCCTCCCAAAAATACAATGCTTAGTTGCAAGAGTTCCCTGTAATCATCTCTGGGCTGATATTCTGTCAATTGTTTCTTAGCAAAATTGATTATTTCATCTTTCACATCTTGGAGCTTTTCAATAGATTCTTCATCAGTTTCTAACGTCGTATACTCTTCTTTATTGATTAATTGCCAGTTTTTCTGAAATCTTTTGAATAATAAATTATCTGGTCCAGACGAAGGCCCAATTTCATTTTGAACAACTGATTCCAGCATAATTTCCATAATGTGATGCCTACATGCTAGCCAGAGCATTTCCTTATCCATTTTCTGCTCAAGTAGAATACAAGCCCCTTTTCGACACCCGGTATTAGATGTGGTTGTATCGAAACTCATACTCTTTACTTTATCGAGTAAACCCCATGAAAGGAGGGATTCAAAAACTGCTGATGCAATTTTTTCACCTTCACCAGACTCAAGTTTTGGAATGCAGAGAAGCTGATCCACCCCTTTACCAGAAACTAAAACTGGAAGTCGGTCAACCACTTCATGGCCTGTGATATCTTCTAACATCTTTCCGTCCCAGTGCACAGTTAATGGAACATCAGTGTCAAACTCTTTTTTTATATTTTTAGCTATTTTTTGTCTACACTCAAGTCGCTGACGGCGTATGGAAGAAAAGTTTAAATTATACTCAGCAGGATCACAGCCAAGGCGATTCAAAGTGGACGTGAGAACAAGAGCTGCTTTGCGATCGCTTATTTTTGCAACATCCAGGCTCGTAGTTAGTTTTTCATTAAGTAGTTTTTTTCTTCCTCTTTTCTTCACACCTTCATTTTGTTTTTCACCTGCTGATGACGTTGAAGGGCCATAACAATCATTGTCTTCGTCATGAAGGGATTCATCGTCGGATGATGAGCTAAACATATTTGATTTAGAAGTGATTGAATTGATAGATTCATATTCTTTTGCCTTAAACAATTCGATTCTAGCTTTTTTAAGTTCTTTTTCTTCCTCCTTTTTTGACAGTTTTTTGTCGACACCACCCATTTTACCTGGACGTCCTTTTTCACGCTGTGCCAGCAAAAAATCCCTATCTTCTTGAATGCGAATCATTTCTAGAGCATTTGCATGTGCTACATCAAATAAATCATCTAGGTTATTATTCCATGTTTCTTCTTTCAGCCTTAACCCATCTGACCTTTTAGATTTATTTTCTTTATTTTTCTTTAGATTCTGCCACTCTTTAAAAAGCTTTTCAATCTTATCCACAACATGAATTTTCTGTTGTGTTGGAATTCTAGCTTTATTCCAAATTTCCAATACATCCTTGGAAGTCGAATGAGCAGCTTCACGGATTGTTTGCTTTTCCTGTTCTTTGTAATAAAAAAATACAGAAAGAGTTTCACGTTTAGAAGGTAGTTTGGATTGATTAATTGTTTGAGAAATTTGACCTACTAGCCATATTTCCGTCTGTTTTCTTGTAGAAACTACAGGTACAGGCACTTTAAAATTTGCCATAATTAACAGTAATAACAGTAATTAATAGTAATAATTATGAAAACCAAAAATTTAGAGTCCTAGGACCTAACACATTAATCTGAAGTCTGTTAAAAAAAAGCCAAAACAAGTAATATAACCTTCCACTCTATTCAAATTTATTTATTCATTATATAGTTTATTGTTTATAATTCTCACAAATAAAAACTCTTACTTACGAGACTTATTAGATTCACTGTAAAAAAACACAGAAAATAAATCACTCTTTATAATATAAGCGGAATAAATTGTTTTGAAGGTAAGACTAACTGAACTCGTGCACCGTAAACACATCTGCACTGATCATAGACAGCCACTACGAAAAGCCAGTGACTCCTCAAGTAGGTGGGAGGAGGGGGGAGTTGGTCTAGAGTAAAAGGAGGTGTTGTTTGTTTACATTGGAGTCCTCCTGGCATAAAAATAAAGAGTTAAGTGAGATAAGGTTTTTTTATAATATTAAAAATTACTAATGAAAATTATATTGAATTTTAACATTTTTTATGAAATTTAAAGCCTGGTAGCGACCCCTAAAACTTAATTAAATTCAACAAAATTTTAGTTAACTCCATTTTACACATTAGAGATCAAAATTAGAGGGTGAACCGTTTAATTTTTTAACTTTCATTTTTAAGCATCACCCTATTGGAGGGGTCTGGAGGTGGTTGGAGGTGGTTAGAGGTGGTTGGAGCGGGTTAGAGGTGGTTGGAGTTGGTTAGAGGTGGTTAGAGGTGGTTAGAGGTGGTTGGAGGTGGTTAGAGGAGATTGGAGGTGTTTAGAGGTGGTTGGAGGTGTCTGGAGGTGGTTGGAGGTGTCTGGAGGTGGTTGGAGGAGATTGGAGGTGGTTGGAGGTGGTTAGTTTTGTCTAAAGGGGTCAACATTTTGAATGAAAACCAATTTTGGCTAAACATATTCATTTGAAATGAAAAAGGTTTTTTTTTTTTTTTTTTTTTTTTTTTTTTTAAAGACTGCTTCTTTGTTGGTTAATTACAAAAAAAAAAAACGCTAAGCTATTATATTCCAGTTCTCTCCTTTATTTAAAAACGTATTCAATGTATTTTAAACCTGTATGATTCTCAAATTGATTGACTGTTATATCAAGGCTCCAGGTTTATATTACACACGATTGTCCGAAGACTACAAGTCGAAACTCAAGAAACAAAATTGAAAAAACGTTCCAAAAAACTTTTGGAACGTAGTTCCTTATGGCACGTTCTGGAGCCCGGAAGTGAAACCGAAAAAAAAATTGACCAAAATCACCGTCACAAAAATAACCGTCACAAAATCACCGTCACACAAAATCTGTCACGAAATCTACCGATGGCGATAACTTGTGTGAAAGTTGACCGACTTAGTTGAAATTCGGTACAAATGTTCATTTTACTAATGCCCAAGACAAGTTCGTTGGACAACGAACGCGTATACGTAAGCTTAAAATTTAAAATTGGAATTTTTGGACGGGAAAAAATTCTAACTTCATCTATTTAATGAGCCAAACAACTTTTTTTAGTAAAACGAACACCGACACTGCTATGAAGTGATGAAAATCGCTAAATTTATTAAAGCAGACCAAAACAACTTTAATGAAACGTTGTATACATCACCTATAGTACAATTGAAACAAGCATATATAAAATTTCAACCTGATACAAGCAGAAGTTTTTGTGAGTTAATGATTTATATTTTTTATTTTAATATTTAATTGGAGTAATATGCCGACGCGCCTGGGAGGACAGTTCTTTTTTGTTCTACAACCATCCTATAAATAACTATAAATTTATCATTAACTTTCATTTTCTCAATATACAACACATTATTTATTGAAAGACGCTCGCTTCAAAGATAATAAAAAGCTTTTCATGTAATTTTGCCTTAACTCCGCTAGTAAAAATAGTTATATACTTTAATTTTGTCTCTTTTCTAACTCCACCATGTATAAGTAGTTATTACTGTGATTTTACTAGTGATGCGGTGCATAAAGAACTCGCGTCAAAAAGTGCTTTTATATCAGCCGTAATATGTTCTCAATAATGATATGAGGATAATATTTCAGTGAAAACCAAGCATACTTATTCAACCTGATGAAAACGATAAATTATTTTGTCTATTATCTTTATTTAATAATATTCTCGCAGGCCNTTTAAGACCTTTAAATTGATGTATAACATGTCATACTGACTAAATCCTTTTTTTTTCGTCGTCCGCCATATTGGCCACCATCTTGAAAAAATAAAGTGTGAAATTTTATTAGTTATATATTATTTTCCTCCTCTTTAAGACCTTTAAAACGATGTATAACACATTATGCTCACTGAAACTATTTTTTTTAGTCTTCCGCCATATTGGCCGCCATCTTGAAAATATAAAGTGCAAACTTTTAGTAGTTACATATTATTTTCTTACTCTTAAAGACCTTCAAAATGATGTATTACACATTATGCTCACTTAACATTTTTTTTTTAGTCGTCCGCCATATTGGCCGCCATCTTGAAAATATTTAGTGTAAGATTTCCAAAAACTATACAGTTGTCACTAATGCTGAGATACATCTTTGTGCCAAAATTCGTTGAAATTGGTCAATTTTTACTCCAGTTATCGTTGGACAAACAAACACACAAACACACAAACACACAAACACACAAACACACAAACTTTTAAAATCCCAAGTCTCTGAAATAAAGAACTCACTACGCTCGTTCAATAAAGAACTCACTACGCTCGTTCAATAATTTATATTTAATGAAAAGCCTAAGGAACTTCGTTCCTACCGGGTGTCCCACGACAGCACACGTATTTTTGTCCTATGAATAATATATAGCCTCGATGAGTTTTAGTTTTTGAGTTTCATCAATTTTGTACTAAACCATAGAGAGCAAATATATTATAATCATCAATCCAAAGTGAGCATGAGCGCAGTTCCATTAAATATTAAATTTTCGAACTTATGTTTTAGATTTATATGCTTTTTAATTCAACAAAATACTATCAAAATAAGTGTACAGAAAGGGTGTCACAGAATTTACGCAAGATTTAAATCAAATCGAAAACACAGTTTTTAGTCTTTAGATTGTTATTTTGCTTCCGAGCTTACCGAAGGTAACGGAAGCATTGTGTTCACTTTTGAGAACGAAAAACTTTTATATCTCCGATTTTTAAATTTTAATTTATTTCCATTTAATTGATTATTCCATTGATTTAAAAATTCCAAGACAGAAATCCGTTTACCATTCAGACAAACGTACGTACAATACAGCTAGTAGAAAACTGACTAACTTACTAAGACTCTATAAAGAAGACAAATTTAGGACTTTCACTTCACAACTTACAAACAAAGACAGATCACTTTGGAACGCGACCAGACGAATCCTTTCCCAAAAATCAATCCCTTCTCCCATTCTAAATCCTGACAATTCCTGGGCAAAGTCTGAATCTGAAAAGGTAGAAGTCTTTGCTCAACACCTCACAAACCTTTTTGTCTCCACATCCAGGTATAATTGATCAAGACCATGTGAACCTTATTAACCAAGATCTCCTAGCACCCCTCCAACTATCTATGCCTCCCAAATCCTTTTATCCCTCGCACATCCTTTACTGCATCAAACACCTTCAACCAAGAAAAGCTCCCGGTTATGACCTTATTACCTCTGAAATCCTTAAGCACCTTCCTAAAAAAGGTATCCTTTTCCTAACATACATATTTAACTCTGTCCTTAGAACAACTCACTTTCCTACCCAATGGAAATTCGCCACTATAATAATGATTCCTAAACCATCCAAACCNTCCTAGGAACATCCTTCAACTTCAGTAAAACATTTACTTCACCTAATCCCTTGACGATCTTATTCTTGAAGGACTTGAGCCTTTTCTCTAGCTGCTCTTTAAAATACTCAAGCCCGACCTCTGTCATTTTTCTTGATTTGGTAGGTAAAGACATTATTAGATGGATTAAATTTACTTACGTGAAAGTTTTCAGACGGAGAATCTTGGTCGAACACACTTTTGTAATTTCGATTAAATTGTTATTTTCTTTAATAATAAACATTGCAGGCTAAGCCCGCAACAAATAGAATGACCCCTTATAAATAAAAATATGACAAAAGTTGACATACAACAATAACTGTACTCTTAAAGAGCTTTCCAACGGCATGCATCTTGAAGGGCATATACTATTTTAACTTTTGTACCCGGTACCCCCGTGTACCAATTTGGACCATTTCAGATTTATACCTTCGTGTGTTTGGTTACTATGACCTTTCCGAATTTTGTTCAGTTCGGTTCAGCCGTTCAGGAGAAGTATGCATCAGAAAAAATGCAAAGTGTAGTATAAGAGCTTCGCTTCGCTCAGCTCAATTATATTTGTAGTCCGTTAACTGGCAAAAAAAACAAAAAAAAACTTTAAACTTGAAGTTTGTTTAGTTGTTTTAAGAATACCAGACCCATAGGATAGTTCAATGTAGGCTTTTTAGCATTTTTAAATGCACCAAAAATAGGGTACTACAAACAAAACTGTGCTGTGTGCTGACTAGCACACACTTGACCTGTTTATTTTTTCGTTCCAGTTATAGCGGTCCATGTTTTCTTTTTTTTACATTAAACATGAATCACGTACTCGATCTCGAAGTTTTATTTTTTAAGTTGACGTTATGTTGTTTTTATATCGGTAGAATGCTTAATTTTTATTTTTATATTGCACTCAAACTCACCTTGGCTTAAACCAATTCCAAGTAATAATTTTGAATTGCTTCCGAGCTTACCGAAGGTAACAGAAGCACTGAGATCGTTCTGAATAACCAAACATTCTTATATCTCCGATTTAAAAAAATCCAAGACTTAAATCCGTTTTTGACATCAGGGATGGGTCACGTGCCAGAGCTCGAAGCTTACACATCGGCTCTCACTTTAACTACTCCTTTAACCCATTTATAGTCTTTATTTCTTTTTCATTTTTTACCAGGTGGTTATTTTTTATATTTTCTTAAAGTTTTATTTAAATCAGAAGTGTTTTACTTATCATTTTTAAATAGTTTTAAATAGCTATTTTTTATTAAAAGAAGAAGCTGTTTCGACGAGGCTCGGTAGGTCGACCTCTTATCTCCAAGGTCACCCGGCAACCTCCGAAAGGTAAACAAACTTTATTAACTCTTTCTAAAATGAGTAAGACTACGGGTCAAAGAAAGAAACGCCGCAGATCCAAAACAACATCGCCCCAACCGAAGAAAACATTGATTACTGACAGCTCTTTCCAGGCCCGCGCTCCCTCCTCTTCAACCTCCGGCTCAAGGCCGAGTAGCCCAGGCCCGCACAGCTCTACAGCTATGCAAGGCGCCCTTCATGGAGGCGATCTTGCTAAACCTTCATCGCAGGCCCTCAAAGAAGGTCAGCATTCCACTTCAACCTTCTCTACACCAAACCCTTATGGTGTTTTATCCCAACTGACTGAACCAAATACTTCTGTGTGTCAACAGTCAAATGACCCTAAGCCCCCGCCAATATTTGTAAAAAATATTACAAATTTTTCTCAATTTATCACAAAATTAAAAAGTTTACTTGGAAACGACGGTTTTACGTGTAAAGCCAGATCAAATGATGTAGCAATACAATGTAAAACCATAGAAGGCTATAAGAATGCCGTTCGTTCTCTTCGGGCTGAAAACGTGACCTTTCACACCTTTCAGGCGAAGGAAGAGAAGGCCTACAGGGTGGTAATACGACACCTTCACCACTCCACCCCCCCTGACACAATTAAAGCCGAACTTGAAGCACTTGGCTTTAAAGTGCGGAATGTCACCAATGTTAAAAAGGGGGATTCCGCCCTTTCTTTATTTTTTATCGAGTTGGAACCAAACGCCAATAACAAAGATATCTTTGAAGTGAAAACGATCTTCCACTGTAGGATAAAAGTAGAAGAACCCTACAAACGACGAGAGATACCACAATGCACTAGATGCCAGTCATACCTGCACACAAAAACATATTGCAACCACGCACCTAAGTGTGTTAAATGCGCAGGAGCTCACATGACTGAGCAATGTACCAAACAACCGACAGAGCAGCCCAAATGTGCTTTATGCAACGGAGCCCACCCAGCCAATTATAGGGGTTGTACAGTTCATAAAGAACTTCAAAAAAAGTATAGAAGACCAAACCCAGTTATCCAAAAAACAAACAAACCCGATCATCGCTCTGCTCTAGACACGTCAACTCACCAAATATCTCCACAACAGCCGATTACTATCAGGGAGCCAGAAAAAGAGCCAGCGCCCATCCCAGATCAGCAGCACAACGAAACGAATCTCGTAGTACCCGGAATTACATACGCCACTGCCACCTCAGGTGCGACCTTACGTCCACGCCTTCCAGTATTCATTCCACCTCCAACTCCTTCCTCTGATATATCAGAAACCCTACAATCATTCCTTCGTGATCTCAGCGCCATCATTAACCCTCTCCTTACAGCTCTCACAACATTCACTTCCTTTATCCAAACTCTGCTTCCTGCCGCTCAACCACATCAGTGAATACTCCAACTCAGCGTTCCCTGTCAATCCTTCTTTGGAATGCTAATGGTGCTACCCTTCACGGGCAGGAACTAGACATTTTACTTCAAGACAGAAGGATCGACATTGCCCTCATCACAGAGACACATTTCACTACTCGTTCGCATTTTCACATACAAAATTACACAACACACAGAACAGATCACCCAGATAACACTGCACACGGGGGTAGTGCGATCCTAATACGGAATTCCATTTCCCATTATCCTTTACCCCCTACTTGCACAGACTCTATTCAGTGTACATCTGTATCCTTAAACTCTTCAGCATTTAATTTCACAATTTCCTCAGTATATTGCCCTCCAAATCACCTTATTTCCCAACAAGATTTCCTTTCCTTATTCCGATCCTTTGGCCATAAATTTATTGCAGGCGGGGATTATAATGCAAAACATCCTCAGTGGGGATGTCGAGCTCGTAATCCTCGTGGTGTCACACTCCTGAACGCCTTATCCTCAACAAACTACGGTATCCTTTCTCCTGATGAATACACTCATTTCCCATCCGACCCAAATAAACTTCCAGACATCCTAGACTATTTTGTTTCAACCCCCATACCTCACCTTCACCCAACTGCCTCTGTTCTCGACGATCTCTCCTCAGACCACAGTCCTGTTCTCCTTATCCTTGACATCATACCTCCTATACGCCCTCCTAAACCTCGACTGATTAACGGACGAGTTGACTGGGACTCTTTTCAAACGCTAGTAGATCAGAGACTAGACCTTAACATTTCACTTAAAAATGCGACGGACATTGACGAAGCAGTACAGACACTGACTGAGACCATACAGACTTCAATTTGGGACTCGACTCAACCACTTACTAACAGGCAAGACAGTAGATCTAGTTTACCAACTGACATACGGAGACTAATAAGTGAAAAAAGACGAGCTAGGGCCCAATGGAAACGAACTAGATACCCATCAGACAAACGTACGTACAATACAGCTAGTAGAAAACTGACTAACTTACTAAAACTCTATAAAGAAGACAAATTTAGGACTTTCACTTCACAACTTACAAACAAAGACAGATCACTCTGGAACGCGACGAGACGAATCCTTTCCCAAAAATCAATCCCTTCTCCAATTCTAAATCCTGACAATTCCTGGGCAAAGTCTCAATCTGAAAAGGTAGAAGTCTTTGCTCAACACCTCACAAACCTTTTCTCTCCACATCCAGATATAATTGATCAAGACCATGTGAACCTTATTAACCAAGATCTCCTAGCACCCCTCCAACTATCTATGCCTCCCAAATCCTTTTATCCTTCGGACATCCTTTACTGCATCAAACACCTTCAACCACGAAAAGCTCCCGGTTATGACCTTATTACCTCTGAAATCCTTAAGCACCTTCCTAAAAAAGGAATCCTTTTCCTAACATACATATTTAACTCTGTCCTTAGAACAACTCACTTTCCTACCCAATGGAAATTCGCCACTATAATAATGATTCCTAAACCATCCAAACCTCCTCATCTTCCATCATCCTATCGACCCATAAGTCTCCTCCCTGTAATGGGGAAAATCCTAGAAAAGCTCCTTCTCCGTAGACTCCTTCCCATACTGAAACCATTCATACCTGACCATCAGTTTGGTTTCCGAACTCATCACTCCACTATCCATCAGTGTCATCGCATTGTCGATGTCATTGCCTCCACCCTAGAGAAGAAAAAGTTTTGCTCAGCTGTCTTCCTGGACGAGGCGCAAGCCTTTGACAGAGTTTGGCACGCTGGGCTGCTTTGGAAACTCAAGGGCATCCTTCCCTTCACTTACTACCTCATCCTGAAGTCCTTCCTCACCGATAGATCGTTTTGTGCAAGTTTAGGAACCTCTTCCTCATCCATCTGCTCTGCAAGTGCTGGAGTACCTCAGGGCAGTATTCTTGGACCTCTCCTATATTCCTTGTACACACATGACATCCCTCAACACCCTTCCTCAGTCCTTGCCACCTTTGCAGATGACAAGGCAATCCTATCTGTACACCATGACCCACAAATTGCATCAAATAACACCCAAAGTCACCTTCTCCTTCTTGAACCTTGGTTAAGAAAATGGAGGATCCGGATTAACGAACAGAAAAGTGTTCATATCACTTTTACTCTTCGACATAGCACCTGTCCTCCAGTCATTCTTAACCAAGTCCTCATTCCTCAATCTACCACTGCCCGTTACCTTGGCCTTCACCTTGATCGACGACTCACTTGGCAACACCACACTAAGACTAAACGTACTGACATCTCAAGACGCTACAAGTTGCTGCTTCGTTTACTAGATCGTAGGTCCAAAATTACTCTAAACAATAAACTTCTAATCTATAACACTATTTTAAAACCAGCTTGGACTTACGGTCTGGAGGTCTGGGGTAGCACCAAGCCTTCCAACTCCCGTCGACTTCAAACACTTCAATCCAAAATTCTCCGGAAAATTACCAATGCTCCTTTTTATGTATCCAACCTCACCCTCCACAACGATCTTAATGTTCCTTTTGTCCGTGACCTATCTATATCCCGATACCAGAAATTCCATCAGTCCTTATCCGAACACCCGAATCCTTTAGTTGAACTCCTTTCTTCCCAAACCATCCCAGATAACCCACCTCGCCGCTTGAGGAGGCAGTGGCCTAGAGACTTGCTTAATCTGTAATATATAATCCAACAATGAATTATTACCAAACCTATCATCCCTTTTTATATTATTAGTTGATTACTATTATTATTATTTTATTATTATTATTATTATTATTATTATTATTATTATTATTATTATTATTATTATTATTATTATTATTATTATTATTATTATTATTATTATTATTATTATTATTATTATTATTATTATTATTATTACTACTACTGTTATTATTATTGGCTTATTATTGTAAACTTATATATCTTATGTTCTAAACTATTCACGCCAAAAGGATTAGTCAATGGACTATACCCTTCCAATGTTATTCACCGCCCAAAAAACAAATGTCAATAATAACACTAATAACATTGCAATTTATGTAGTTGTGTTAATCAATAAAAAAAAAAAATAAAATAATAAAAAAGATAAAAAATGACATCAGGGATCATTTTTGGTTCCGCGTCAGTCTGTCGTTCAATTTTTGCAAACCAACGCATCTTAAAAACTACATGTCCAATTTTAATTAATTTGGGTGGTAGGTCATGAGTAGCCCATTGTTGGTTTGTATTGTTGGTTGTTGATTTGTATGAAACGTTTATAGTTTATCGAAAGTAACCCGCAGATAACCCCTGATTAAATTGAACCGTCTGCGCTCTTTACCTAATTCATACTTTGATTCAAGTAAAAAATCAAAACAATTTTGACTAATACCAAAACGGGGAAAACAATTAAAACAAATTAGACAATAATGGCTTGTAAAAGCATAAAATTAATAAAGTACGTGATAGGATGCGAAGAAGCTATGTGCCACATCAATTGGCAGTCTATTTTTTAAAACATCTTTATATCTACTTACGCTCATATACATTTCCAGGGATAGTTCATGACCAGTAAGAGCTATAAAAGAAAGTGGTCGGATAGCTCTTTCTGCCATAAGCTGAAGATTTCGAACTGAGCTTCGATCCATCGACATCCACTCTGTTCTGTAACAAGCCTGCCTTACCTCGAAACCCTCAAAAAAGAAAACAAATTGGTCAAAGAATCAACGCATTTTCATTATATTAATAATGCTAAGGCTGAGATGCAAATGCCGTCAAATTGGGCAAGTATCTTGCATGCCAAAAGAGGGTATTTACCAGTAACTGTAATAACCAGTAAAGGTAATAATCCGTTGATTATTCCTTTTGGTGTGTATTATTTAGTGAAAAATAACAATAATAAGAATAATTATATAAGAAGTTATATCATTATTGAATAATTATATAAGAAATTATATAATATTATAAGTAGAACTAATTAGTCAAAAGTAATAATAACAATGATAAGAAAAGGTAAGGTAAGGTATAATATGGGTTATGATTAATTATTAATAAGTAATCCCATATTTAGTAGATCTCTGGGCCACTGCCTCCTCAGGCGGCGAGATGGGTTATCAGGGATGGATTAAGAAGAAAGGAGTTCTACTAAAGGATTGGGGTGATTTAATAATCTGGTATCTGGATATAGATAGGTCGCGGACAAAAGGGATATTGAGATCATTTTAGAGGGTGAGGTTAGATACATAGAAGGGAGCATCGGTGATTTTACGAAAGATTTTTGATTGGAGAGTTTTTAGTCGACGGGAGTTGGAAGGCTTGGTGCTACCCCAAACCTCCAAACCGTAGGTCCAAGATGTTGCCAGGTGAAGGCCAAGGTAACGGACAGTGCTAGATTGAGGAATGAGGACTTGGTTAAGAATGACTGGAGGACAGGTGCTATGTCGAAGAGTAAAAGTGACATGGACACTTTTCTGTTCGTAATCCGGATCCTCCATTTTTTTAACCAAGGCTCGAGAAGGAGAAGGTGACTTTGAGTGTTATTGGAAGCGGTTTGAGGGTCTTGATGGACTGATAGGATTGCCTTGTCATCTGCGAAGGTGGCAAGGACTGAGGAAGGGTGTTGAGGGATATCGTGTGTGTAGAAGAAATATAGGAGGGGTCCAAGAATACTACCCTGAGGTACTCCAGCACTTACCCACAGGGCAGATGGAGGAGGAAGATGTTCCTAAACTTGCACAGAAAGATCTATCAGTGAGAAAGGACTTCAGGATGAGGTAGTAAGTAAAGTAAGGATTCCCTTGAGTTTCCAAAGCAGCCCAGCATGCCAAACTCTGTCAAAAGCTTGTGCTTCGTCCAGGAAAACAGCTGAGCAATACTTTTTCTTCTCTAAGGTGGAGGCTATGACATCTACAATGCGATGACACTGTTAGATGGTAGAGTGGTGAGCACGGAAGCCAAACTGATGGTCAGGTATGAATGGTTTAAGTATGGGAAGGAGTCTACGGAGAAGGAGCTTTTCTGGGACTTTTCCCATTACTGGGAGGAGGGTACTCAATAATTGTTCAAGAATTCATATTCCACACAAGTTTCATCAAATGCTATATTTCACCCCCTTTGGATCATTTTAAAATAGAAAAAAGGGTTGAAAAATAGCATTTGATAAAACTTGTGTGGCATTTGAATTATTAAGTACCCTCCTATAAGCCTATAGGATATAGACCATAATGAGAAATCCAGAGTTTCTTTTTATAAGCTTTTATTTAACTTGCAATGCATGTATGTATGTATGTATGTTCGGGTAAAATCTTGCAACTGAATTTTAAAGCGGTTATCCTCAACCGATTGAATTGACATTTTGCATACACGTTTAGTTTGAATGACAATGCATGATTAGCTAAGTGAAGTCATTCTAAATTTGATATGCTGGGCATAGTTCAAGATGGTGAGTTTGTTATTTTTTAATTATGCACATGATATGGGTATCAAATGAAAGGGTTTGCTGAGATGAATACAAAAAAGTTATTTTTTGATATTTTAAAATTAATTAATAAAAGTATTATTACAGCATCAGTAATATCCTGTGATAAACGACACGAAGTATACGTGAACACTAGCTGTACTACCATGATCCCCAAAAACTTCATCTTCACTGAAGTATTGTCCTGAAACACGAAGAAAAGAAAATATTATAAACTTCTTCCAAAAGGTTTTAAATGATAAATTACACATTATGACCATAGTAATACCAAATTCAAGCTTTTAACTGTATACCACTGGTTTACAATCATGCGATGTTATGTCACACCAGGCCAGCAAAACACCAATCTACACCTGTTTCCTCTGAATGAATTATTCAAATTAATCAAATTAGCACAGACATGCCTTGAGAGGTTGCATTTGGTGAAAAATTAGGATTTTTAATTAGTATTTTTTAATAATAAGGTGTTTTTTGACTTTTAACAAATAATTGTAGACAATCATAGGATATCAATGGTATTTTAAGTAAAATATCAAAATAGTAAGTACAAAATATGAATTAATATCCAAAAGAACCTGAATTATACTTAACACGAGCCAACCCTATAACAGAGATTAATTATTTCAGATTGACAATAGCCACCTAGGTTAGAAGAAAATTAACATTTTAAAAACTAAAGCCGGGTGTACACGGGTAGAGTAAACAGGAGAGTAGAGTAAGTAGTCCAAAGTACTTTGAGACAAAGGGATGATTAGTCCAAAGTACTTTGGGACAAAGGGATGCTTAGTCCAAAGTACTTTGAGACAAAGGGATGCTTATTCCAAAGTACTTTGGGACAAAGGGATGCTTTTTCCAAAGTACTTTGGGACAAAGGGATGCTTAGTCCAAAGTACTTTGAGACAAAGAGATGCTTAGTCCAAAGTACTTTGGGACAAAGGGAAGCTTAGTCCAAAGTACTTTGAGAGAAATAAATATCACACTTCTGTTTTTATAAGGGGAGTTTAAACTAATGTAAACACATCATGTACTGCTGAAGCTAGAAATCAAAATATGAAGATTAAGTCAATATATAAGTGAACACTAGAATAGACAATGTGATATAGTAATTCACAAAATTTAGATTAGTAATTGATTTAGACGTTCACTAAGCAACGTTTTACAATCTTACAAGGCGGTCTATCTTAATGAATTTTTAAAATAGTAATATTTTGAAAACCTCTTGATGTAGCACACTTCAATACAACAAAAATTACTTCTCATCCTTCTCAAATCAATTTTTTGTATCATACATCAAGTTTTACCTGTCTGGGAATCGCGCCGGATTTAACTCAGCTTAGACTCTCCTTTCCCTTTTTTATAGTTTTAAAAATTAAAATAAAAAGTAATGCTCACTGATATCAATGCGAAGCCAGTTATTGTCATTACTGCAACTCCACAAGTTATGATCACTAAATTCAGCAGGCCCAAAAACGTATGTAGTTCTTTAAAACTTCTGCAAAACCAAATATATAACATTAACAATATATATTTTCAGATGTTTAAGTTTTCACTTTATAGTCACGCCACTTAAAATTTTAATTTCATCTCTAGATCCAACCTTACTTTATTATTTGTTATTATTATATGATAGTATTGAATAATAAATATTGAAATGCACTTGTTTAAATGTATTCAGTAACGACTGATCTGTTATAATAGGTTTCAAGTATTAGTTCCTTCATTTTAGGTTTCTGTACAAAGTACAAAATGAAACCTTAAAAAAGTCTGTCCATCTGTCCGTCTTTCCCTTGGTGTCGTCTGTCCGTTGGCTTGTTTCAATTCATAAACTACTGTAGCTAGAAACATAAAATTGGCACACAGGACACAGGTGCATATCTGTGTTTTATGCAACTGGAAACATTTTGGAGTTTCTACTCTTAATATTTCCAAGATGGAAGCCTGGCCAATATGGCGGGTGACTAAAAAAAAAGGTTTTTAGTTACCATGACATGTTATAAATCAATTTAAAGGTTTTGAAGTGTAGAAAAAAATATGCAACTATTAAACCTGATATTTTTAACTAAGTCGTACAGAAACCGGCGATTATCACCTCACGTACTTACGTGAGGTGATAATCGCGCCTTACTTGTTTACCTTAGTTTTAGTATGCCCGAAATGTTCACGAGTATAACATCTTAGCAGTCTTGTTTCTCACGGAACATATTTGTACGTAATGGTGAACATAACTTGAAACAGGTAAGTTTGTCACTCCGATGTCTGTTTATACTCGTATTACGCCTTAGTATAACATTAATTTAATAAAATGATAGATAACTACTTTAAGAAGGTTTGGTGGTGTATAACGATTTGTTTAATGGCCATTTTAGTTTCAAATTCGTTATCTAGTTCTTTCAAACGTTTTAAGGCTGCTAGAAGTACCATCAGCTCTGAAAGTGAGAATGAGTAGACATAAAATTGACTTGCAAGTAATCCAAAGATAACGAATATAGCTGTTTGAATACACACTGATTGCCATATTACAAAAATAATATAAGAGGCAAGGTTGTCAAGGTTTAGTGGAACCTGAAACAAAATGTGTGTAATTAATTAATAAGAACCTGGAGAACCTGTGCCAAAACATTATATCTAATAAGATGCTTGGGTCAGTAAGGGTAAAAATAAGTCATAAGGGGTGATTAGACGACCCGTTCCCTGCCGTCTGGTCCTGGTCCCGTTCCGAGCAGGGATAAGCGAAAATCACAGAGACTGTGATTTTTCACCGGCGATTTAAAAGTAACAAGTAGCAGAGTAAGGAAGGGGTAAATGGAGCAATGGGATTTGAAAAGTGGTTTATTATGCGACACCCATATTCTAAACCCCTCTAGCGAGCTCAGTTCGTACTAAAGTGACAACAGCACCATCACGTGGTCACTGGTCCTTGTCTTATTGGTCTATTCCTTGTCCTTCCGTTCCCACGTACGCTTGTCAACAAAACCTTTAACCTCATCTTGTGCTTTGTTTGATTGTTTTATTATCGATATGTCAAATATCAAATATGTAAGTGAAAAATCTGATGTGATTGCTTTAGAAGATGATTTTGTTTTATATATGATTTTAGTTTTATTTATGATTTTAGTTTTATATAGCAGAAGACGCCCCTTCAAGAATTCGACCACGTGAGGAATCAGATGACTCAGACTCTTCTCACATGGGAAGAAAGAAAACAAAAGAGGGGGTTAAAGGGATAATAGTAAGAGAGGAGGATAATGAGCCAGAAACGTTTTTCTCCCCATAATGACTGTTAGGTTAAATAATAAAATTAAGTTTTTACAGGCCAACATTCAGCACGGGGGTGCTGCTAGCACAGTATTTTGTAAGAAATTTCTAGATGTAAGTGCGAATGTTGGCCTAATTCAAGAACCATATGTAAATAAGGGACTTATACGCGGGTTGGGAATTTCAGGGGGTTCTATTTTTTATTCTACAGATAGTGAGGTTCCGCGAGCGTGTATTATAACTAGGAATATAAACGCGACACTTATACCGGAGTTTTGCCGAAGGGATATGGTTGCAGTAAAGCTTAATGGGA
>KZ652264.1:29006-46666 GCA_001010745.2 Gerris buenoi
ATTACAAAATTGGGGGTGGTGGGTTTTTAGCAAATAATATGCCACCTGAGCACCCAACCTTTCGGCTGTTCGGCGTTTTAGGTAGGACTGTATATATAGGAATTAACGGTAGAATAGCAAATAAGATATATTAGATAATAAATTAAATAGTATGAAACTGTTAACTTGTATTTTGATTTGTTTTCATTATTTTTGCTTTTGTCAAATAAACATATGCAACAAAGATTATGAGACTTAAATGATAAAATGGAATATAAGTCAACAACTATAACCAAATTAAATAGAGAGATCTACGCCATGTGGAAGTTCTAAATGAAAATGATTCTAATGGACGTTGACTCGTGGACAACTATAAATCATGTGAAGAAATGCCCAATGGAGAAAACGTTAGTAAAAGCGATGTAAAGCGGTTCTTATACAGGTAAGGTAGGGCCTTAGCAAAACCTTGAGCCTGGGAGACCACCAGCAGCAGCATGTTCAACATCTCTACTGTACTCTGAATAATTGGAGCAATTGTATGCCCAGAAAGATTCAAAATACCGAGACTTGATGTTAAGGAAACAATTATATTCAACAAAGTTTAAACAATTCAACGATATGGATACATATCTGGCAAAAATTAATAGTATAGTTTCAGAACTGACAAAATGTAGGTGATAAAATCGAAGACGGTTATCTAGGTATGTGTGTTCTAAGTGGACTGCCGGAAAGTTAGAATATGCAACTCTTCGGAGAAGGACTTTAAGTGTAATGAAGTTAAAAGGAAGCTATTGGCAGAGTACAGTAGAAAAGCCTTACCCTTATCTGAAAACATCACACTTGTAGCAAATAAATATGGGATAGCCTACCATCCAGAGCTTCTAAGGAGAGGAATTACGTGTTTTCAGTGTGGTTTTAAAAATCTTATCGCAAAGAACTGCACTTTAAGTAATAACGATAAAGAGGAATACTCTGACAATAAAAATAAAGGATATCGTAATTACTGAAAAAAGAACACTCAGCTGCAGTATGAGCATACTGTGGCTCAAAAATTGTTCTCGAACTATGAACAGTTTATTTGGGTCATTGACTCAGAGGCCACACACCATATGTGTCCAAGTAAAGAATTTTTCAGTGACTTACGTCTAGGGAATAACGGGATTCAAAATGCTATCACAGCAGACGGAAGTAGCCTTGTAGCAGAAGGTGTTGGTACAATTCGTGCTGAGTTATTACAATCTAAAAATACGAATGGCGAATTCACGGTGAAAATTTGATATACGTACCAGGAATGAAGAAATGTCTATTATCCGTAAAACAACTGTGCTGTGATCAATAAATGAAGATTGAGTTTGCCTAAACCACATATAGAATTTACGATCAAAACAGAGGAAAAGTTATAAAAGCTGATCAAATAGGTCGTTTGTTTATCCTCAGAATGAAGGATCGCGTTAATGATAAAGATCAATAAAAACAGGGAAATATGTTTTGTCAGTGACAATAAAATTGCACCTGATACTTGGCACAGAAAATTTATGCACATCAATAATAAAATTATTGCGAAAACAGCCAGAAATAAACTGAGGATACTGACTTACTGAGGAGCCAGGGAAATGTGAAAACTGCCTTATCGGAAAATCTTCAAGAAAACCTTTTCCAAACTCCAGATGAAGTGAGCCACTAAGATTAAATCCGATATCTCTTGTACACCTAGATATAATGGGTCCGATAATCGTACCTAGATATATGTTCTTGGAATAGTGGATGTAGGTATGTTGATGTGTTCTTCTTAAAACACAAGAACGAAGCATTGAGGACATTTAAAACCTGTGCGAGAGAGAAAGAAAATCAGATCGGGAAAACAATTAAGAAAATACGTACGGATAACAGCACTGAATTTTTTTCAAAGGACTGGGACAGGTTTTGTGCGGGAAAGTTCATGAGCGGACGATGACATTGGTCCCTGTGGTGGAAAACTTTACCGATCTTAGAAGTAAGAATAATGTTATGATAGCTATTAACACTACAACTGCACAGGCACTAGTATATTCTGGAGCATGTACAGCTCTGCTCAGCAGAGAGTTCTCAAAGAAAGAAATGATTAGAGCTGAATCTAATAGCCAGGTGGATTTGAGGTCTGCAGGTGGGGGAAAATATAGAAACCTTTGGTACTGCTGATATTGTTATAGGCGTCGGTGATATGAAATGTAGGCACCGATGTACAATTGCTAATATCTCGATTGACGTCATTCTGGGGTTAGATTTCCTGGAAAACTACGATGCTAGGTTGTATTTCGATCGTGGTAAGATAACACTGGGTACAACAGAACTGGAACTAGAGATACCAAAGAAAGTTTCAAGCTCTATTCTCCCAGGAACGAAAGTAGTCCTCGCACAGAATGTGGTTGTGCCCGGGAGACATGAGGTTATTGTCTCAGGTATACTCCCAGACAGGGGCGTAGCGGAAATGGTCTAGGCCCCCCCGCAAGGTTACAAAGTGGGGCCCAAAAACACACACATAAAAATTTATATAATAAACAGGAAATGAAGGGGGGAGGGGAGGGACAATTTTTTCTCACATCTCTGCTTCACTGAGAAAGCATTGCTCTACCACTCAATAACTCGGGAAATATTTTAAAACCAATCTAACAATATAAGTTGTTTTTCCCAGCAAAAATCCAGTTTCCGAAATATTGATTAACATAATTAGAAATTGTTATATGGAGCGTTAGTGGAGGTCGTCATTAAGTGTTGGAATAAAAAAGTCCCTCCACGTGGAAAATGTTTATTAAATTCAGAGCAGCTTTCAGCCACTATAGGGCCATCATCAGTGCCGAATATAAAAATGCGTTAATTATAACATAGGAAGGTGGGAATGTAGTGAAGGTGAGTCATACTAACCCAGCCACTGGTACAAGACCCATAACATAATTAGGTTTTTGGTCAAAATCTAAAACGAAAGAGAAAACAAACGTCTTTTGTACAAATTTTTAAACTGCATATCCGTGCGTCCGTGCGTACTGGAGTAATTTTATTTCACCCAAGCTCTGCAAGGTTAAACTGTTTAAAAAGTTAAGTTTTTAAAGTAATAAAATAATATTTAAAAATCATATCTTTTTCTATCAAACAAAGATACTGCAGGTAATTAAATTAATTCAAATTTGTATGTACTCTAGTCTAAAAGCTGAAGGATAAATAGGTACAAAATTTCCTAGCAGTGTGAATAAGTTTTCAGAAATAAAGAATAAGATAGTTTGATAAAATTAGACAAAATCAGCGTCGATATGGGTATGAGAACCATAAGATGGCTGTAAATCTTTCATATACTCAAACACGAAGGAATAAGCCACCATTTTTAATAGGGGCTTTTTTCTGTGTGATCCTACAGAAAGTATATCTCCAAAAATATTTCAAAATGTGCTATACTAACAATTTTGTATATTATTATTCATAGCATGTTATGTAAAAATTGTTCTTCGGTATCTTGCATAAAATGAGCAAATGAGATTATGATTATTATATTTCTCAACAATTATATAAACATTTTTGGGTTGTATCGTTTCTAAACGCGGGGCCCAATATATAATATTATAGAATAAGAAAAAAAAATTGATTAGTCTCATGCCCCATATTCTTGAGACCGGGGCCCCAATTACTTAATACGAATAAATCGGAACGAAACTCTATCAAAAAGCTTCCTAATTTTTTTTTCTTATAATCGGTTGGGGGCGCTCTCGGCCCGGGGCCCCCGCACCGCGGGGATGTACGCTACGCCCCTGCTCCCAGACAATGTAGAGGGCAGTTGTGATTTTGTTTTTGAGCCTACTTATGTTGATAGTTCCAAAACAGGCATGTTAGTAGCGCGAGTAGTTGTTTCATCCGTGAACAGTATCATTCCTGTCCGCCTTATGAACCCTCCACCTTTCATCCTGTATGCCAACATGGTGTTAGGGAAAGTAGAGAAGTTTGTCCCAACGGTGCTAAAGCAAAGTGTAAAAAAGTACCATTCTATCAATATCCTCTGGGGTAGACTCAACCTGTGAGACCGTTGAATACCTCTTTAATCTGGAACTTACCAAGTTTACTACGAAAGAACAAACTGACTTACTTAGTCTGCTGGAAGAATTCCGAGATATTTACTCCATCGGAGGAGGGGACATCGGCCGGACAAGTTTGGTGAAACATAAGGTCGTGATGGAGGGACAACCGATCAAGCAAGCACCAAGAAGGATACCATGGGAGCGGCGCAAAGAGGTTGAACAAATTACACATGAAATGCTAGACCAGGGTGTTATTGAACCATCGGTTTCTCCATGGGCGAGCCCCATTGTATTGGTTAAGAAAAAGGATGGGAGCATATGATTTTGTGTTGATTATCGTAAGTTAAACGCCTTCACTAAAAAAGATGCATATCCTTTACCAANCCCCATATTCTTGAGACCGGGGCCCCAATTACTTAATACGAACAAATCGGAACAAAACTCTATCAAAAAGCTTCCTAATTTTTTTAGGGGATGTACGCTACGCCCCTGCTCCCAGACAATGTAGAGGGCAGTTGTGATTTTGTTTTTGAGCCTACTTATGTTGATAGTTCTAAAACAGGCATGTTAGTAGCGCGAGTAGTTGTTTCATCCGTGAACAGTATCATTCCTGTCCGCCTTATGAACCCTCCACCTTTCATCCTGTATGCCAACATGGTGTTAGGGAAAGTAGAGAAGTTTGTCCCAACGGTGCTAAAGCAAAGTGTAAAAAAGTACCATTCTATCAATATCCTCTGGGGTAGACTCAACCTGTGAGACCGTTGAATACCTCTTTAATCTGGAACTTACCAAGTTTACTACGAAAGAACAAACTGACTTACTTAGTCTGCTGGAAGAATTCCGAGATATTTACTCCATCGGAGGAGGGGACATCGGCCGGACAAGTTTGGTGAAACATAAGGTCGTGATGGAGGGACAACCGATCAAGCAAGCACCAAGAAGGATACCATGGGAGCGGCGCAAAGAGGTTGAACAAATTACACATGAAATGCTAGACCAGGGTGTTATTGAACCATCGGTTTCTCCATGGGCGAGCCCCATTGTATTGGTTAAGAAAAAGGATGGGAGCATATGATTTTGTGTTGATTATCGTAAGTTAAACGCCTTCACTAAAAAAGATGCATATCCTTTACCAAGAATCAATGTTATTTTAGAAAATCTCACAGGAGCAAAATTTTTTCTTCAGTGGGCTTAGCACTTTAGTGGTCTTCGTGGTCCATCTCCACCTGCCAATGCCAATACCCTGAGCAGGTGAAGATGGACCACGAAGACCGGGAGAAAACCGCTTTTGTTACGACTGAGGGGCTACATCAGTTCAAGGTAATGCCATTTGGTTTATGCAATGTCCCAGCCACATTCTTACGACTAATGGATTCTGTTCTAAGTGGTCTTAAAAATGGCGAAGTGTGATGGTCAATTTAGATGATATCGTGGTATGGAGCAGAACCGTAGAAGAACATTTAGAACGTCTGCGTGAAGTATTTTTACGTCTGAGGCAAGCAAAATTAAAGTTAAAGCCAAAGAAATGTTTCCGGTTGATATGTGAAATTCAATACCTTGGACACGTTGTTTCTTCAGCAGGAATAGCAACAGTTCCGGAAAAAACTAAGGCAGTATCTAATTGGCCGGTGCCAACTAACGTGAAGGAACTGAGGTCATTCCTTGGCTTCGAAGCATACAACAGGCGCTTCATTAATAAATTTGCAGAGGTAGCTGCACCTTTGTTCAAAACCACGGAGAAAGGACAAAAGTTTTTTATGATAAGTTTTTTAAAAAACGGGTCTTCAGGGGAGTTTTAAATAAAAACACTACATTTCTTGCAATATTTCATCCCTCTTTTGGGACATTTTCAAGCCTGAAAATTTTTAATTTTAGATTAGAAAGATCTTTTACATATGCATTATAACATTTATCTAACAAAACTTTTTTGAATTAATAATTTATAAATTCCTTGAAATTTAAAATAAATTAATAATTAAATAAATTAATTAAATTAAGAAATTATACATAAGTTATACTAACAGAAATCTTGATGTGGATGATTCATATCAGTTTAAAAAGTCAAATTTAATTGAGAAGTGTAATTTTTAAATTAAAATAAAAATAAAATTACTACTTCTGAACATCGTCAATCTTAAAAAAAAAANAAAGAAAATTTAAAAAATTTTCAGGCTTGAAAATGTCCCAAAAGAGGGATGAAATATTGCAAGAAATGTAGTGTTTTTATTTAAAACTCCCCTGAAGACCCGTTTTTTAAAAAACTTATCATAAGAAAATAAAGGGGACAGCAACAAAATATGGATAATAGCTTGGCAGGTCAGTTTAAGCCAAATTACCACCTTAAGAAGATAACAGAAAAAGAAAATTTTAAAAATTTTCAGGCTTGAAAATGTCCCAAAAGAGGGATGAAATATTGCAAGAAATGTAGTGTTTTTATTTAAAACTCCCCTGAAGACCCGTTTTTTAAAAAACTTATCATAAGAAAATAAAGGGGACAGCAACAAAATATGGACAAAAGTTTTATTTTGGAACTGAACTTCTCAGGAGCTTTCAGGCGTTAAAGAGTGCTTTAATATCAGCGCCTGTATTGGTTTTGCCGACCGTGGAGGACGATTTTATACTAGAGTGTGATGCTAGTGATGTAGGCATCGGAACAGTGTTATCTCAAAAGCAGGGAGGGGAAGAGCGCGTTATATGTTACTCCAGCAGATCGTTATCGAAAACCGACGACCAGGAAGGAAATGCTCCCTTTGGTTTATGCAATCCAGCAGTTCAAAATTTATTTTTACGGCCGCAAATTTCTAATACGAACCGACCACAGTGCCTTGAAATGGTTAAAATCGAGGAGCCAGAAGGGCAGGTGGCAAGGTGGCTTGAGTCATTAGCGCCATACGACAACGAAGTAGCACATCGAGCGGGAAAATCACATGCTAACACTGATGGGTTATCACGAGTCTGAAGAAAGTGTAAGGAAGACCTACCCGAAGAGTCGGGGAATGAAGAAACACCTTTAGAAGGAAATGTGTGTGTAATCAACTTCGAGGAAGATACGGTGAAGAAAGAGCAAGCTGCTGACCCAATATTGTCAGAAGTGATTCAGTGGTTAATGAAGGCAAAAGGCCAGATTTTTTACAAGTTCGGGGGAGTGATACTACCCTTCTCCGTTTATGGTCGCAGTTTGGAAGACTAAACATAAGTGGGACTGGTATTCTACAGCGTCGTTGGGAGGAAGAAGGTCAGCATATCAGGTATCAAATTGTTCTACCAAGAAAGACGGTGAGCGAAATTTTAGATCTTCATTCAGGACCATCAGGGGCCCACCTTGGCATTGCAAGGACCCAAAAGAAAGTTAGCTCCAGGTTCTATTGGCCTGATCATTTACGAGAAATTGAAGATTGGGTTAATTCTTGTTCAAAGTGTGGGGCACGGAAAGGCACCAAGGGTGGAGTGCCTATGCAAACCGTCCGTGCTGGGTTTCCCTTTTAAAGAGTGGCAATGGATATCCTGGGACCTCTTCCTGAGTCATTGAGTTATAACAAATACATCCTTGTTGTGGCTGATTATTTTACTAAGTGGTTCGAAGCGTACCCTATGCGGAAAATCGAGGCAGAGACATTCGGCAGGGTGTTAGTCACTGAATTTGCCTCTCGTTATGGGGCACCCTATGAACTTCACACAGACCAAGGAAGACAATTTGAGAGCCAACTATTTGCCGAAATTACCAGCCAGTTAAACATTAAGAAAACACGGACAAGTCCTTACCATCCCCAGTCTGATGGTCTCGTTGAAAGGTTTAATAGGACATTATGTGATACGCTTAGCCATTTTGTTAATGAACACCAAAATTACTGGGACGTCAAAATACCACAAAAGAATATTACGATCAAGGCTGTAAGGGAAGAGAAATAGAAGAGGGTTCTGGTGTATGGGTGTGGTTTCCTCACACACGAAAAGGAAGAAGTTCAAAATTCTACAAACCTTGGGACGGGCCATACACAGTGCTGAAAAAATTGTCAGAGGTGACTGCACGGGTACAGAAGAATGGAAGTCGGCGAAAACGACTTATAGTGCACCTTAATAGGCTGAAACCTTACCGACCTCGTCAACCATGCTAGGTTCCTGAAGGAGGGGAAGAGTGTCATGAATATGACAGTTGACATTATGTTGATTTTTGAGTAATATTTTTAAGTTTGTTCTCTTGATAATTTTTCTGCTAAATATACGTTTTGAAACACGCTACAAGATATATTAAATTAAAATTAAAATTATGCGGTAGTGAATAGATTCGCCGCCATTGAAATGGCGGCGAAATCCAGAACAGATCATCCAACACTACGAGACGTCCTACACTAGCGCTGCGGATCTTTCTCGAAGTAAAGGTTAGGCTACCCTACCGCTAGCTAAAGCAGGGCAGCCTCCTACTGGAGCCACACACATATCCCAACGTCTGCTGGGTTCCATAATAAATCAAAAAAAAAAATAAAAATAATAATAATAATATGAATAGATATCATAATGTAAACAGTAAATATTAAAATAAGAATCTACCGGAAGGATTGAGGGGAAATTCGGGATGGAAGTTAAAAATTATTTTTCAAAACAAATATTTTGCGACCATAATAGAACCTTAGAACCATAATATAGTTAAAGTTGTATTTTTTTTAAATATAAGTGGGCCAATCTAAGTGGTCACACCTATCACTTAGATTTGGTGTATTTGCACTTTGTGTTGATTATAAATGTTAGTTATGTTATTTTTGATTAGTTTTTCAAAAAATACCTCTGATTGCAGGCTTGAAAATGTCCCTCTCGGGACGAAATATAGCCAGTTTATGAAGTAGTCGTGTTCTCTTTTCTTACCCCGTTTTGACCCAACACATATAAGCATCTTTACTAATTGGGACCTCAATTTAATAAAAATAAAATTTAAAGTTTCAATATACTCTAAGGTAACTAAGTTGATAATTTATGGTCACCAGAACATGTAGATTTGATACCAAAGTGTTGAGGAGGGTACTTTAATTTTGTTAAGTAAACTTTATTATTCAATAATATACCTTCAAGAAGGTTTTTAAAATGTATAAGTTAAATGTTATATATTCTTCTATTTACCCAACAGGGGAAAAAAACAAAGAATTCGCTGTCTCCAATATATTTTTCTAGCATCCCCAAAGCTGCTACATTAATATAAGTATAGATGCATGCTCCCCACAATGATCTGACTGCTATTCTATTCCAGTCAGATCTACGCATCTGAATTTTATCCATTTCTTCTTCTGGGAACCAATCTCCGTACATAAACGTTGTTCTCATTTCTGTAAAAAAAAAATACGTTTGCTAATTACTTATACATACATACATACTTATCTATAATAATATTATTTTAAAATCAGATACAGGTTTGGCAAAAAAAAGTACTTTTTTGGGTACTCTAAAATAGGCACCATGTGGCAAGACTTTAGTTTGGTACCCCCATTAATTTTTATTTAAATATATCTTGAAATGATATTTTATATAAATAAAAATTAACAATCTTTATAGGGTAATGTTCAAACGCAGTGGGGCTTCTGTGTGGGGTTCAGAAAGGGGAAAGAAAGACATGAAAAAAGATAGGGGGGTACAAAACTAAAAGGGGCGTATAGGGCCGCCTCTTTTAGTTTGGTGCCCCCCTAAGAAAAGGAATAATCTAGTAGGATTATTTAATTAAATTAATTTAGGGCATGAATTAAAACGGAAAAGAGAGAAACACCTCTCTAATGTCATAGACAAAGGGACTATGATGTATGATTTTGTCATATTTTTGTATATGACATTGATTGGTTTATTGTTTTGATGTTGATTTTGAGTTAGTTAATGTCTTGTGCTTGAGTGGAGTACAAAAATGATTACACCTTAGTTCTTTTGTTAAACTTTAGTGCGAGTTAGTTAATATAGTTTACGCTACATTTGGTGGCAGCGGTTAAACTGTTTAAAAGAAAATGCCAAGGACAAGGAAGCAAGGAATTTTATTTGAAGAGGAAGATAAAGAAATAATACGTAAACCTGTAGTGCATCCAGATAAGTTTTCCTCGGGGAATTGGTATAAGTACATAAAATATTTTAATAATGTGTCTTTAGTTAACGGGTGGACAAATCAGGAAAAGGCTCGATTTTTGTCCATTTCTTTGACAGGTGACAGCTTCAAAATTTACAATTCTTTGCACGAAAAAAGGAAAGATGATTTCGATTATAATATATGTAGAGAGATTACCAAACATATATTCCCTCCTGAACAACAAGAGTTAAGAAAAGCCATTTTTAAACGTCGTGTGCAGGAAAGAGGGGAATTGTTAGGGCAGTTTGCTAGAATATTAATATCCTTATATGAAGAGGCATACCCCGATAATAATGACACATCACAGGCTGATGGGACTATCAAAGACCAATTTATAGCTGCGTTGGCTGATAGAACTGTCCGACTACAGGTAATGCTGTCCCGACCATCATCGTTAAGTGCTGCTTTAGCATGTGCTCTGGAGGTAGAAGCTGCATACGCCTTAAACTGCTCGCTGAAGTCACTCAGTAAGTGTGGTAGGGGATGCTAGTACCTCTTAACCAGACAGTGGTTTAGTTGCTTCTGTTGACCCTGTTCAGAAAGCTATTAGTGATCAAGCGCAGCAAATAGCTGATTCGATGAACGATGTTCAAAAATTGACTTCTTTCTCGTCGGAGAGGAGATTTCCATCTAGGAACATCATAACCTGCTGGGAATGTTCAGAAAGGGGACATATGCAAGCCCAGTGTCCTAAGAAAAAGAAGAGGGTGTCGGAAAACTAAAGTCGGCCAACATTGAGGACCAACTGGTGGCTGACCCTTATATCCTGGTCCCAGTAGTTAAAGAAGATGTTAGTCTTTATAATAATTTTATAGATGCTAAGATTGATGGAATCGATGTAAAGGTGTTAATTGATTCGGGGGCTTGCATGACGCTTGTTAGCAGGAGTTTTGCAAAGAAAGCAGGAATCATAGGAAGCAAAGAAGAGCAGGTTGGCTTAAAGAATGCCAGTGGTGGAAGAATGGATACGTATGGACTAACTAACATCAATATTGACATTGATGGGAACATATACAGACATCCGAGTATAATTGCAGATATTTGGATAGATGTCATTGTGGGTGTTGATTTCCTGAGTAAGCATAAAGTCCAAATATGTTTTTACAAGGGAATAGTTAAAATAGGAAAGGCGGTATCCCAATTGACAAAGCAAAGGGAAACTGTTGGAAACCTTAGTTTACAGGTTATCATTCCCAATGACATTGATATCCCTGGGAGACATGAAATAGTAGTTCATGGAAGAATTGTGGGCAATATTGCTTACGGCAGTGAGGTTGTTTTTGAGCCGACAATTGACCATGGTGATGTTTTGGCAGTTCGAAGGGCCAGACTGGTTGCGACCGTAAAAAACAATTTAATCCCATTAAGGTTAATGAACCCTAGTAACGAAGTGCAAACCTTTCAAGGTAAGATGAAAGTTGGCAAGATTGAGCCTTATTTACAGCCGAAGAGTGACCTGGAGGACAACAAAGAAGTCATTGCTGCAGTAGCACCGGTGAATAAAGAACCAGTGGAGACCATGTTTGAACTGAACTCAAGTACCTTGATATAAAAACAGAAAGTAGACCTGTTCAAGTTACTAGAGGAATTTCGAGACATATACTCCACTGGCGTGGGTGATGTTGGTCGAACAGGAATTGTAAAGCATAAGATCGTAACAGAAGGACGGCCTATCAAGCAAGCAGCTAGGAGAATTCCATACCAGCGCCGGGGCGAAGTAGAGCAACTTACAAAGGATATGTTAGAAGAGGGAGTAATAGAACCATCTGTATCCCCATGGGATAGCCCTATTGTTTTGGTAAGGGAAGAAGGACGGAAGTTCGAGATTCTGCATTGATTATCGCAAGTTGAATTTAGCAACGAAGAAAGATGCGTACCCTCTTCCCAGGATTGACGACATTTTAGACAATTTAACAGGTGTTGTCTTTTTCTCCTCTTTGGACCTGGCGTCAGGGTATTGGCAGGTAGAAATGGATGAGGGTGACAAAGAGAAAACAGCTTTTGTGACATGCGAGGGCCTGTACCAGTTTAAAGTCATGCCATTTGGACTGTTCAATGCTCCTGCCACTTTCCAGCGCCTTATGGACTCGGTACTTAGTGGGCTAAAGTAGCGTATAGCAATGGTTTACCTGGATGATATAGTCATTTGGAGTAGGAACATCGAAGAACATATCGAACGGTTGCGAGAAGTTTTCATCTGCTTACGCAAAGCTAACCTAAAACTTGAGCCGAAGAAATGTCATTTGATCAAAGACAAGATTAGCTATTCAGGTCATATTGTGAGTGCAGAAGGAATTGCAACTGATCCGGAAAAGACTAAAGCTGTTGCCAATTGGCCAAACCCAACCTCCACCAAGGAGCTACGATCATTCTTGGGGTTTGCTGTCTACTATAGAAGATGTATTCATGGATTTCTGGGATAGCAGCACCATTGTATAAGGCTACAGAAACTGGCTAGAGAAACGGGATAAATTTGAGATTGGTGAAGAACTCCAAGGATGTTTCGAAGCTTTGAAAAGGGCACTGACAAATACACCTGTTTTGGCACTGCCGGAAAGCTCTGGTAAGTTCACGTTAGATTGTGATGCTAGCGATGTAGGGCTAGGAGTTGTTTTGTCCCAAGTGCAGCAAGGGGAAGAGAAGGTAATAGCTTATGCTAGTAGAGCTCTTTCCAAGGTAGAGAAGCGTTACTGTACTACAAGAAAAGAGATGTTAACACTTATTTATGGAGTTTAGCATTTTAAGTCATATTTGTATGGCCGCAACTTCACAGTGAGGACAGACCATAATGCTTTAAAATGGCTGCAGTCATTCAAGGAGCCGGAAGGACAGGTAGTTCGATGGCTTGAACATCTATCCCAATATAATTTTGAAGTGGTTCACAGAGCCGGCAAGTTTCATTCCAATGCAGAAAGGTTATCACGAATATGCTTGCAGTGTAAGGATATCATTGAAGATCAGCCGGAGTTTGAGTGTGTGGACAGTGGAGATGGTATCCAGGCCATAGGGCTGGTGAATGGCACCATAGCGGAAGAACAAAAAGAAGACCCAAACTTAAAAGAAGTCCTCAGGTGGATTGAAGTAGGAGAGAGACCTGAATTTCATCATGTACGTGGATGCAACCCCATTCTCCTACGCTTGTGGGCGCAGTGGCCTCGCCTTAGTCGCCTTACTCGCCTAAGCTTATGAGATTCATACTGATCGAGGTCGGCAGTTTAAGTCCCAGTTGTTTGAAGAATTGACCGAACAGCTGAACATGACCAAATCAAGAACAAGTCCCTACCACACCCTGTCGGACGGGCTAGTAGAAAGATTTAATCGAACGGTTGCTGACATGCTTTCACATTATGTAAACGAGCACCATAACGACTGGGATCAGAAGCTGTCAATGGTCATGATGGCATATAGATCGAGCGAGCATGAGTCTACGGGAATAACACCTTATTATGCTATGTTTGGACGCGAATTTAGGCTCCCCCTTGATGTATGGAGTGCCTGAGAAGGCTCAAGGCCTGACAGAATACATTACTATAGTTTACGCTACAATTTCTATTTTTCAAAATTTTCTATCATTTCTTGAGGATTTTTATTTTATTTTTATTTTTTTATTTATTTCTTTTTTTTTAATTGAATTATATGTCAAAATAGGCATTTTCAATCAAATCTTATTTCGTTGACAGAAAAAATATTAGATTTATCTGAAGAAAATAAAAATAAGTTGAGCTTAAGAGGAATAGAAAGGTATAAATTTCCGATGAGTCATTCTGTTTAATGGACAATTAGATGAAAATTGGAGTTTGTTTTGGATGGAAAGATGGATTTCTTTGGAAGGTAAGATACTTAAAATGTGAATTGAAATTTTTGTTAAAGTTTGGTTGAGGTATTTTATTCCTTAAAATTTAAACATAATAAACTAAATGAAAATAACCTAGTATCGATGACTCATATCTTCCGGTAAATGTGTCGTACCTGACCCAATTTGATTAATAACTATTAAGAAAAAGGAATATTTAGTCTAATATACATAGGGACAAAAGAACATCACACTTTTGTATATAAAAGTGTGATGTTCCCAATGTTCACTAGACTAAATATCCCTTTATCGTTGTAGTTATTTAGACAAAGTGGGTCAGTCTTTTCTTTCCCATTTCGGAGAAAGAAAATATCAGAAACAATGTGTAGTAAAAGTATGTAAAATCCACCCATTATATCATTAATTACTGACCTATTTCATTGGAAATCTAAGATGACCTGAGTGTTTAAATTTGTTGGGCATAGTACTAACTGTCCTACTAGGCAAGTCAGAACTATTTCCCACTCATTTACCTACCCAGGTCTTCTCAAATTTGCAATGAAGTAGGGGAGTACCAAACTAAAAGAGTGCCCATTTTTGAACACTTATAGCTCAGCTCCTGTAATAGATAGATACATGGGTTTTGCAGTGTCTGAAAACTACATTCTACTTTAAATGTCATATTAACTTAACAAAATATTGGGTGAAAGCCATGCAATGACGGTTTGAATTATCCAAATCCATTCTTTAAAAAATTCATTATTGATATTTTTTAGCCCTGCAGAACAATTTTTTAGGCATCTGAAGTTAAATATTATAAGACATGAATTTTAGTTTGGATATACATTCTATAACTAAAAAAAGAATCTTGTTGTGTCCTGAATTATTTTCCTAAATCCATTAGTTAAGCTGTAAAATGAACTTAAAGTTTCAATTTTAGCACGTTCGCGGCTCTCCAGACGGCAAAATAATGCTCAGAGCAAAAAATTTCCGAGAAAAAAAAAATCTTATTTTTAGCCATAAAATCCAAATCCGGTCTTAAAAATTTGGCTTCCTATTAACTTTTTTTTTTTAATTATGTGAATTGCACACACTTCCGCTGAACACAGAAAATGTTCAGCATATTGTTCTGGAAGCGCCTTTTTAGCCTTTATCGAACCCTGAAAACCGCATATTTCTATCTATCATGGTTACGGAGATATTTCGCTGTTCCTTATAAGCTGGGACACCCTGTATATACATACATACATAAACAATTTGTTAAATTTTAGGTATCGATTAAAAATGGTCTAAAACGGATTTCCATGAAAAAAAAATTCAAAAATACGCATTACTTGATGAAGCCACTTCAATAGCTTAATTTTCATCGAAAATTCGCTAAAAGAGAATACATGTTTTAAGGATTTACGAAAGCTTGCACTCTCCTTCTCCAGTGGGATATGGCCTCAGCAATAGTTGAATGACGCATATCCTTCTAGGCAGGAAGAATCGCTCCTTGCAAACAATTCAAAACTTGCAAAAGAATTGCCCAGACTTCATTCAGCCAGACGAGTGGCCGCCCGACAGTCCAGACCTATATCCAATTTATTACTCTGACTGGGATTGGTTAGAACAAAGAGTGTTCGTGGGAGGCAGAATAAAGAACTTTGATGAACTTCGAAAGAAGATTCATCGTGCCTGGGATGATATGCGTCAATCTACTAATGATGGGGCCATATCCCACAGAAGGAGAGTGCAGGCTGTAAAGGTACAAGGAGTACATATCGGCCCATACAACAATAAAATCTGTAAAATATGGATTAGCTCAAGTTTTTTGGAACGAAGTTCCTTATGGCACGTTCTGGAGCCCGAGAGTGCATCCAAAAAAAACGACCAAAATAACCGTCACGAAATCTACTGATGACGATAACTTGAGTAAAAGATGACCGATTTAGTTGAAATTTGGTACACAAGTTCATTTTAGCAATAGCCCAGGCTGAGTTCGTTGGACAACGTTATCCAAGCGTTCACGCGCATCGCTCGCTATGCGTTAGCCAAAAATGTTAGAACGGGAAAAAATGTTATCGACAATATTAAAAGCCGGTTCCTTGGCTTGTTTATTGTTGTTATATATGTCAAAATGTCACTTGGATTTGTAAATATTGAAAATATACGGTTTTTGTTAAAAGTAAAATTGATCTGTGCTTATTTCAATATATTAGGTATATTAATATAATATGCGTATTCAAACGTAGAAAACAATTCCCTATTCAAACTATCAATCCATGGCTTTCACCCAATAGTCTGCTAAATTAAAGATCAAGGGTCCCCCAATTTTCAGCAATTCAATTTAGAATTTCAATATTAAGTATTTAGGCTGGTATAAAAAATATTATATAAACAAAAAAAACAAAAAAAAAAAAAACACCACCACCTAAAATTAAAATTAATAAAGTGTATAAAACAAGTTATGTATTACATTTTATGTTAAATCCACAGCTTTTAAATTCGAAAAATGAATGGATTTATGCGTTTATGAAGAATAAATTTAATAAATGGATTATCTTATCTTATGCTGTTAAATCTATAATAATTTCTTACCCATAACGAACTTATCGATGACATCTCGGTTTTTACGATAGTGCCGTGCTAGCATGACTACAGTAGCCATTATCACCCAGTGATGTGCCGCAGTAGCCAACTTATCAATTTCATTCATGTACACGTATGTAGAGTAAGTCAAACATATGACGCTAGATAAGTTAAAGACAATGCTTACGTATTGCAATGGTTCACCCCACCATTCAGTTTTATCTATGTAAACACACGAAACTTTAAGAAACATTATTCCTTTTTCAAGCCAATCATCTATTTTTAATTTTCTTCTTTCGTTCATCTTCGTTTTACTTTCTTTAGACACTTCTTGTATTCTTGTAACCAACTGAACTGTTACAAAAACACATAGCAATCGAATTATTCCCACAATTAATAAGCCTCAATAATAAATAATACACTTATTATCAAAAAAAAAATGTAAAATATATAAATTATTAATAGTTGACCTTAAGGCCTACCGCTTCAGTAAATATTTTAGAAATATATCTACGAAATAATGAAATAGATCACGCATTGTTTTAAGTGTTTTCCTAAACAAACAACTTTTTACCATAATGAGACGCATGTTAATAATTTGGCTAAGATAAACATTGTTACTATGGTTTACAAAATAAATACTTCCCTGAAAATGAATATTTGTCTTGGAAAATGTCGTATCTGACCAACTTTTTTTTGGAAAAAGAGATCAGAAAGGATCTGATCGATTTTTTTTTTTTTTAATATTTAAATACATTTTAATAGCGTTAGTAACTTCACCGTAAGTTTTAAGGTAAAGTCAATAGTGTTTTTAAATACATATAATAAACACCGATTCACGCACTTCAAGATGTAGTAAACTTTCACTTGAATATTAAAAATAATAAAGAAAACAACACACTTTACTAAAGAAATATAGCCGATTAAGATGAAAGTTCTTTTTATTATTATTATTATTATTATTACTGGCCTTATATTACTTTGCTTTGTAAGTTTCATCGCACACCCATTACCCCAATTTTAATCCACTTCCCGTCATTCAATCTTCCCCAAATTTTGCACATAGAAATAACTAAGGTGAAGAATACAGAAACCAAAATAATAATTATAAAAAAACAAAATGGCGTCATATTTCTTTGCTTTTTAAGTTTCATCGCACACCTATTACCCCAATTTTGAACCA
>KZ652264.1:51787-69811 GCA_001010745.2 Gerris buenoi
ATAAGGAAAGCGAAATTTAAAAATTTATTCATATATTCGTAATCTGCTATTCAGCAGCTTTCATTTGATACCCCACTCGAAAATTAAAAAAAATCTAAATTTTTGACTTTACCGCATTTTTTCGAATTGCGCATGCGCATATTAAATTTTTAACTTTTGTGTATATGTCCTGTGTTTGGGCCCGGAAGTTACGCCAGTGTTTCAAATTTCAGCATTTTAGCTTAAATGGTTCGGGCGCTATGAGCCAAAGAGCGACGGACAGACAGACACATCAACCTCGGCATAAGGGTTTTGAGAAGTATCTACAAAACCCTAAAAAGGGTTTGACTTTTGATCAGTAAATACATTTAATTAACCTAAATAAGTGAAATAAACAGAATTAAGGTCATTTCCTTAAATTTGAATTTTTTTTGTTTACTGTATTTTACACACTTAAATAGCGTTTTTGTTATATTGAAAGCTGAATATCTTTGTCAATTCTCAACCGATTTTGTTGATTCAAAGCTCATTTTTCTTCAAAAACAATCTAATGTTAGAAAAAAATATAAAAAACATTGGTTACCATTTAAAATAACAAAGTTGAGAGAGATACCGCAGATACTATGAGGTAAAAAAATAATTGGAAATCATATTATAAAACTACGCAAAAATCCAAGGGGAGTTATCATTTACATTTTTGCTCTAAATTCAAAAATAAAAAAGATAACTGGGTGAGCTAGTTTATCGTGGCCACCCTGTATATACTATAGGTATATATTTATTATTAAAAATTGTGGTGACAATATTGTTGTTACATTTTATTAACCTCTCAGTCATAATTATGAAGTGGTACCACAAAATCTCAATCAAAACAACCAACTATTTATACTGTAGGTGACAAACTAGAGTTTTTGAGGGTCTGCAGCGTGAAATACGTACAAGCTACCTAAATAAATGCTTAATATCTTCGAAGGCCTTGTCCTTTAGATCAAAAACAAAAAAAAGGTTGAAATTTGTCAAGTAGAAGTAGAGAAAAATAGGTTTGAAAATGGTTGTTTTGATAATTCTTCTTCTTCTTATTCTTATTTTTCCTTAATTTTACGCGCACTCTCAGCCTAAACTACTCAACTAATTTTAATGAATTAATAAAAATACAACATGATGTGGCAAACGTGAAGGAGAAACAAGAAATTGTATTGCTGTTTGAAGAATATTAAAATTCCAATTTCAGGAAATGGCAAGGCACACTGCCAAGGAGAAGAAGGTGATAAGTATCTAAGTTAACAGTGTTGGGTCAGGAGAAAGTGCCAACATCACTTGGCGGGATTGATAGTTCATCTCACAACTTTTTTGGCCCACAGACTTGGCGTTTTTTTGTATTCGTAGAGTAGGTACGCACTTTAGCGCCAAAAATTAATGTTATATCGATATATCGATTTTGTTCTCGTTTTATTATTTAAAGCTTATTCAATTTGCTGATTTTAAATTTTACGTGTTATGGAGTACTTAATTTTTATCAAAAAAAAAACTTATATAAATTTTGGTGAGCCAATAAGTGTTTATTGGCGTGTGTTATAAAGTTATGAGTTTATGCCTGTATTTCGTAGGTTCTAATATTCGTATCGTGAGCGTTTTCCCGCCAGTAAAATCCTAATTTTGCAACATTGCCTTCAAGTGCGTGATACGATATTTATTATATTTAAAAAACACTTTTGACTTTACCTTAAAACTTACGGTAAAGTTACTAACGCTCTTAGAATGTAATTCAATACTAAAAAAAATCGATCAGATACTTCCTGATTTTCTTTTTCCAAAAAAAAGTTTTTCAGATACGACATATTTTCCAAGACAAATATTAATTTTTCAGGTTAGTGTTTATTTAGTAAAATGTTTAACTTAGCAAAGTTATAAACATGTGACTCATTAAATAGTTGTTTGTTTAGGAAAACACTAAAAACAAAATGATAGCGTGATCTATTTTATTATTTCATAGATATATTTCTAAAATATTTATGAAGCGGTAGGCCTTAAGGTCAACTATTAATAATTTACATATTTAACATGTTGTGATAATGCGTGTATTATTTATTAATTGTGGAAATAATTCGATTGCTATGTGAAGTTTCTGTAACAGTTCAGTTGCTTACAAGAATCAAGGGGTGTCTAAGAAAAATAAAACGAAGATGAACGAAAAACGAAAATTAAAAATAGATGATTGGCTTGACAAAGGAGTAATGTTTCTTAAAATTTCGTGTTTTTACTTAGATAAAACTGAATGGTAGGGTGAACCATTGCAATACGTAAGCATTGCCTTTAATTCGTCTAGTTTTATATTTTTAACTTACTCTTTGTACGTGTATATGAATGAAATTGATAAGTTGGCTAATGCGGCACATCACTGGCTGTTAATGGCTGTTGTAGTCTTGACTGTACGACACTATCGTAAAAACCAAGATTCCATCCTTAAATTCGTTTTAGGTAAGAAATTATTACAGATTTAACAGCGTAAGATAAGGTAATTACATATTTTTTTAATTCTGTGGATTTAACATAAAATATATTACATAACTTATTTTTTATTCACTTTAATCATTTTAATGATAGGTGTTAGTGAATTTTCTAAGAAAATTAAGCTATTGCAATGGCTTCAAAATTTCTGAGATTTTCTCCATGGAAATCCGTTTCAAACGGTTAACACTTCTTTAAGTATGTATGTATATATGAATGTGTCACTCCAGACGATATCTCCTCTTAGGATGCACTTAAAAATTTCAAACAAATTTTAAAATGTCAATAATATTAAAAGAAAGGATGAGGTCGTTGGCCAGAATTTTTGGAGTCCATTTAGGGGTTAAATTTTGACAATTTAGGGGAAAAATAGCATAAAAACGTGTTTTTTCTTTTTTACCCCCCTCTTATATGAAAATATGATAAAAGAGTACATAACAACAATTATGTCCTCTTAAAGAACTTTCCAACGACATGCATCTTGAGGGGTAAATACTATTTAGACTTTTGTACCCCGTACCCTTGTGTACCATTTTTTTTTCACCCATCCAAATTCTGAACCATTGTTTCCTATACTAGTAATGCGGTGCATAAAGAACTCGCGTAGATTGTGGTCTCGGGAGCTAACACCGTTTTCTTTTCATCCGTACATAATCCTTATTTAATATAATTATTGCAAGCTCACCACGCTCACATGTTTAAACCTACATAATCTTGGCCGCCATTTTGAAAATCCCATGTGTGAAATTTTAATTTTTAGATATTCCTTTCCTAGACTTCAAAAGCTTTAAATTGGTGTATAACATGTCATACTGACTAAAAACGTTTTGTTCAGTCGTCCGGCATATTGACCGCCATCTTGAAAATATGAAAGGTGAAATTTTATTAGTTACAAATTACTTTTCTTCTCTTAAAGACCTTTAAAACTATATATAACCCAATATGCTGACTAAAACTTTTTTTAATCGTCCGCGATATTGGCCACCATCTTGAAAATTTGAACTGTGAAGTTATCTTAGTTTCATATTCCTTTTCTTCTCTTAAAGACCTGTAAAAGGATGTATAACACATTATGATGAATTTTTTTTTACATATTTTTTACACTAGTCAAAATTCTTAATATTGAAATGCTAATTTGATTTGCTGAAAAATGGGAGATCCTACTTTAAATTTCATATCTTTAACTTAGCAAACTATTGGGTGAAAGCCGTGCAACGATGGTTTGAATTAGGGTCTTAATCAAGTCGTCGTCCGGGGAGTTTTGATCAAATAAATGTGTGTAAATTAAAAATAAAACAATGATTAACAAAATTACTATAAAAATAAGTACCTGTGTGGAAATCCCACACATGACTTCCATGAAATGTGTCAAAACGTGAGCAAGAGAGAATTCAGTATAAACTACATCGTATACAAACAGCTAATATCGATTATAGTTTTGCAACAAAAATCCAAAATTAAACACAATTAACTATAATATAAATTTAACAGTTAACTTAAAAGTTAATTAAATATAAATTTAATTGTTAACATTAAAATAAAATGGTGCCTTAATAAATGTCGGTAGTATGTAAAAAGAGTAGAGGATAAGTGAAGTGAAAGAAAGGAGGTTTGTTTACATCTAGAGTTCAAGGTGAGGTTATGCGAAAACAAACAAATTTAATAATCTTTATCTACGACAGATACGTAATATAAGCATTTATCTCTTTTTAGATTCGTAGAAAGTGATTCTTTACTCACCTATATTAATTGCGCATACGTGTCACATAGTTTTGAAGAATTCCTCTTCTTTACCACTTCAGCGCGGTAAAGAAGAAGAATTCTTTAACTTTACGCACGATTAGCGAGTTTGTTTACATGTAAAATAACTAATTTGATGTTTATTTAATAAAAGAAGCTGTTTGTATCGAGTTTTTTGTGAAAATACATGAGTGATTTAAGTGATTATGACGAATATGAGGAGAATAATACGCCTTCCTTTAATTTTGTGCCTTCCGAAATAATTAATTTGGCACAAAATAGAACTTATGAATTGATGTCATCTTTATCAAAAGAGAAATACGAGCTTACATACAGGAAGTTTATAATTTTTTTTCTGTATTTATTATTAAAATCTAACAATCATAGATAAAGTACGGTACGCAACTCGTGCGAAAACGGCATTTTCCATTTACACTGGTGTTATCCGCTGTTATCAGCTAACCCTAGACAGAGTAATTTATTGGATATAGGTCTGGACTGTCGGGTGGCCACTCGTCTTGCTGAATGAAGTCTGGGCAATTCTTTACCAAGGAGCGATTCTTCCTGCCTAGAAGGATATGCGTCAATCAACTATGGCTGGGGCCACATCCCACTGGATGAGAATTCAAGCTTTCGTAAATGAACAAGGAAGACTAGGNACAATTTTGCAAGTAAAACCACTTGCGGTCCGGAGGACCGCGGCGCGCCCACTTATGTAACTCAAATAGGCGCGCCCACTGCAGGGTTAATAAAATTAAAGTACCCTCTATGTATTGTAATTAGACAAGACTCGTTCAGAGGATGAAAATGGAATGAATATATTTTTCATACACGTTAACAAGTAACTCATAATCACATCAAAATAAAAGTACAAGTACATAAAACTAATTACACTTACATCCTCTCTTCTTAGAGGGGAAACCTGACCGGGGGTTTGACCACACGCCCACATCGGGTAGTGTAGGGTTGGTTATTTCCTGGTTGCCGGAGTAGGGATCCATTTGGACTCGGCAAGGTCTTCTTCTCTCTAACTTCGTTTTCCAGATGGCTGTAGTCTGGATAGAACGCTGAAGAGGAAGTGCTCTCAGTCACGGGAATCAGGACTTAGCTGTTTCTTCGTACGTTTCTAAAGGGAGTTGATACAAGATAGCTTCGAGGTTCTTGACTGCGTTTTATTACGTATCCCTAGCGCCCAAGGTCTCGGATCCATACCCTCGTCTTGGGTTTGATGTCCCCGAGTTCCCTGCACCTGTGTCGCTTGTCAAAATAGTATTTGGACCTAGAGTTCTTTTCTTCCATGGCTACTTTGATTCGTCGGACCCATGGCCATTTTGGGACGAGCTTCTTTGACCCCACCGGGTGGCCACTCGTCTTGCTGAATGAAGTCTGGGCAATTCTTTACCAAGGAGCGATTCTTCCTGCCTAGAAGGATATGCGTCAATCAACTATGGCTGGGGCCACATCCCACTGGATGAGAATTCAAGCTTTCGTAAATGAACAAGGAAGACTAGGTATGAACTAGTAAATCTGTAAAATATGCATTATATTTTTTATTTTGTACAAAACTACCCGGACAACGACTTTTTTAAGACCCTAATTCAAACCGTCATTGCATGGCTTTCACCCAATATTTTGTTAAGTTATAAATATGCCATTTAAAGTAAAAGGATATAGTTTTCAGACGCCGCAAACCCCATATATCTATCTATTACAGAAGCTGAGCTATAAGTGTTCAAAAAAGTACGTTTTTTTTGCCCATCCTGTACATGATTTTAAAATAATGTCAATAAAGGTAAGTATGTATAAGTAATTAGCAAACGTAATTTTTTACAGAAATGAGAACAACGTTCATGTACGGAGATTGGTTTCCAGAAGAAGAAGTGAATAAAATTCAGATGCGTAGATCTGACTGGAATAGAACAGCAGTCAGATCACTGTGGGCAGTATCCATCTATATTTATATTAATGTAGCAGCTTTGGGGATGCTAGAAAAATATATTGGAGACAGCGAATTCTTTGCTTTTTTCCCCTGTTGGGTAAATTGCAAAATATATAACATTTAACTTATGCATATTAAAAACCTTCTTGAAGGTGTATTACTGATAATAAAAAACTGAAGGTGTATTAAAGGGAGAATAATACGCCTTCCTTTAATTTTGTGCCTTCCGAAATAATTAATTTGGCACAAAATAGAACTTATGAATTGATGTCATCTTTATCAAAAGAGAAATACGAGCTTACATACAGGAAGTTTATAATTTTTTTTCTGTATTTATTATTAAAATCTAACAATCATAGATAAAGTACGGTACGCAACTCGTGCGAAAACGGCATTTTCCATTTACACTGGTGTTATCCGCTGTTATCAGCTAACCCTAGACAGAGTAATTTATTGGATATAGGTCTGGACTGTCGGGTGGCCACTCGTCTTGCTGAATGAAGTCTGGGCAATTCTTTACCAAGGAGCGATTCTTCCTGCCTAGAAGGATATGCGTCAATCAACTATGGCTGGGGCCACATCCCACTGGATGAGAATTCAAGCTTTCGTAAATGAACAAGGAAGACTAGGTATGAACTAGTAAATCTGTAAAATATGCATTATATTTTTTATTTTGTACAAAACTACCCGGACAACGACTTTTTTAAGACCCTAATTCAAACCGTCATTGCATGGCTTTCACTTNAAGTGTTTATTAATTATCCAAATGGCTTTATTAAATAAATAAATTAATAATAAGAATAATAATAGTAAATACCATCTTTAATTTTGTATATAATTACTTTGTATTACACTTACAATTAATAATGTTTACCTTTAACTTATAATTAATTTATTTATTTAAAAATTGGCAATATTTATGTACTAAAAGGAATTCAGCAATAAAATAAGGTTAAAAAAAAAATAAAGCTTATTTCATGACAATTTTGCAAGTAAAACCACTTGCGGTCCGGAGGACCGCGGCGCGCCCACTTATGTAACTCAAATAGGCGCGCCCACTGCAGGGTTAATAAAATTAAAGTACCCTCTATGTATTGTAATTAGACAAGACTCGTTCAGAGGATGAAAATGGAATGAATATATTTTTCATACACGTTAACAAGTAACTCATAATCACATCAAAATAAAAGTACAAGTACATAAAACTAATTACACTTACATCCTCTCTTCTTAGAGGGGAAACCTGACCGGGGGTTTGACCACACGCCCACATCGGGTAGTGTAGGGTTGGTTATTTCCTGGTTGCCGGAGTAGGGATCCATTTGGACTCGGCAAGGTCTTCTTCTCTCTAACTTCGTTTTCCAGATGGCTGTAGTCTGGATAGAACGCTGAAGAGGAAGTGCTCTCAGTCACGGGAATCAGGACTTAGCTGTTTCTTCGTACGTTTCTAAAGGGAGTTGATACAAGATAGCTTCGAGGTTCTTGACTGCGTTTTATTACGTATCCCTAGCGCCCAAGGTCTCGGATCCATACCCTCGTCTTGGGTTTGATGTCCCCGAGTTCCCTGCACCTGTGTCGCTTGTCAAAATAGTATTTGGACCTAGAGTTCTTTTCTTCCATGGCTACTTTGATTCGTCGGACCCATGGCCATTTTGGGACGAGCTTCTTTGACCCCACCGGAACGTTGGTTCGAAGTGTACGCCCCATGAGCATCTAAGCTGGGCTAGATCCATTCTCGAGGGGGGTCGCACGATATGACAACATTCCTAACCATACATCCTCTTCGTTCTTTAAAATATTTTTGACGGCTTTTATCGCAGCTTCAGCTGTGCCATTGCTTCTAGGATGGTACGGGCTGCTGGTGATGTGGTGCATTCGGATTTCCGAGGCAAACTTTCTTAATTCCGCACTGCTCAACTGTGGCCCGTGGTCGCTTCTAAAGGTGGCTGGAATTCCGTGTCGGGCAAAGATGGTCTTAAGATGTCCTATGACGGCTTTTGATGTCGTTGTTTTCAGCTGCACTACTTCAGGGTAGGTCGAAAAATAGTCAACGACTACCAGATAATCTTTACCATTTAGAGTCATAAGATCAGCTGCAACTCTTTCCCACGGATGCTTAGCGGGTAACAGCGGTTCCGTACTGTTCCTTCTATTTTCCAAACACTCGGGGCATTTTTCTATCAGAGTCTTAACCTGTTGACACTCCCAACCACCACACTGTATTCTTGGCCCTTGCACGACATTTTGTTATCCAAAAATGTCCTTTATGTAAGCAGCCCAGAATCTCCTTCTGCATTCTTCTCGGTATGTATAATCTGCGTCCGTACATAACCAAACCATTTAAAATGTTCAGCATTTCCTTATTCGACGTATAATAATACAAACGTAGTTCAGGTTCGAGGTCCGTAGGTCTAGCAGGCCATCCTTTCTTGATGTACTGGATCAGACGCTGGGGTTACATCGTCTGTCCTTTGCTCTTCTAGCACCTCTTCAAGACATCTGTCGTTCATCAGGAGCGATTTTAATATCTGTTCACAATGAATTAAGTCGACGGCTTCATCTATGACGTCCATATCTGGAAGAGCCCCTTTCGACGGAGATTTTGACAGCACGTCTGGCGACACGAATTCTTTTCCTGCTACATGCTGAATGTGGAATTGGTACGGAGTTAGCCGCAACTGACAAGTCTGATATAGGGTTTTCTTTCAACAATGACACCAGAGGCTTGTGATCCGTCTTGATTAGAAAATCCGGCAACCCTAGGAGGAAGTTCGAGAAACGTAGTGACGTTCAGTTGGTGAGAATGTTCTAGATGCATAGCTAGCTACTTNGCAACTGACAAGTCTGATATAGGGTTTTCTTTCAACAATGACACCAGAGGCTTGTGATCCGTCTTGATTAGAAAATCCGGCAACCCTAGGAGGAAGTTCGAGAAACGTAGTGACGTTCAGTTGGTGAGAATGTTCTAGATGCATAGCTAGCTACTTTCAAGGTTCCGTCGTGTTGTTTTCGCTCGATCAGCCCGCCGACTCCAAACGACAATGCATCGGCAGATATGAAGGTTTCAAGATTATGGTCATAGAGAGATAAAATGGGAGCTCTTGTCAACATTTTTTTTTTTTTTTTTTTTATCAAAACAATCCGAATGTTTACGCGTCCAATTATTAATTTAATTTTTTTCTGACTTTAATAGGTTTCTTAACGGTTCAGTTAATTCCTAGATGCACATTTGCCTAAGTGCTGAAATTGTTTTTGGTTCCTCCAACGCTTGAATCGCTGACACTTTGTCAGGATCCGGTTTAATACCGTCGGAGTCGGAACTCACAATGTGCCTAAGGAACTTAACTGACTCAACCCTAAACTTACATTTACTTTTGTTTAGAGTCACACCTGCCTCTGACAGTTTTTCTAAAACCTCTTTTAATTTTTTGTCGTGGTCTTCCACGGTAGTACCGAAAATTAAAATATCGTCCAATAATATTACTATCCCAGGCAACCCGTCTACTATTTGGGACATGCGGCGTTGAAAATGTTCGCTCGCTTAAGTGATACCCAAAGGCAAACGATTAAAATAATACCTACCGAATGGAGTAATGAAAGAAGTCAAAGCCTAGATTTCTCAGCTAGTGGTTTCTAAAAATATCCACTGCGAGCGTCAAGTTTTGAGAAAACCGTTCCCCCTGTCAACTGTGACAGAGAGTCCTCCACTGTGGGTAATATTAATCGTTCCCTTAAAACGGCTTGGTTTAACCCGGTGTAATCTACTGTTAAACGAATTTCTTTGTTTGGTTTAGGGACATCTACAATCAGGGCACAACACTCTGTGGGCTCCTCGACCTTAGATATCACCCCTTCTTTTTCAAATTTGTCTAATTCAAATTTAAGTTTATATTTTAATAAAATTGCTACGGGTCTCGGTGACATCACCGAGTAGGGCTCAACATCCGCTTTTAGCTTTATTTTATAGCTATCTTTTAGCTTTCCTAGACCCTCAAACACATGCTCATACCGCATTTCCGGTTTAGCATTAGTGACAGTATTAATCCTCTTTGGCACCCCTAACCCAGACAATGCCGGTTGGCCTAGTAAACCTTCCTGTTTACCCTGTATTACATAAATATCTTCAACGAAACTTTTGCCTTTCCACTTAAGGTTGGCTTTGAATTTCCCTTTTACTACCAACGGACTAGAAACAACAACACCCCTTAGGGTCTGGGGGGCTTTGGACAATTTTATTTTCCCAAGCTGTCTAAAAGTAGCTTCATGTATGACCGTGGCGTCCACGCCAGTCAATTTTCAAAATTATTTCACGGCCGCCCAGTTCTACTTTTATTCTCCAAGGTTCCGACTTTTGGACCTCTGAAACATTGATCGTATTTAAATACCCCTCGGAATCACTATCCGAACCAACAGCCATAGAGTTTACCGTTTTAGTGTTACGGCAAACGCACTGCCAGTGCCCAATCTTAGCGCACCGCCTACAACGACTGTTTCTAGCAGGACACGGTCTTAATTTATGGGATTTTCCACATTTACCACACAATTTTTGGGAATGAGGCTCAGGTTTACGAGTTTTATCTGATTAATCCCTACAGTTTTTAGATTTCTTAACTTGTAAAACCCTATCATCTTTAGTCTCTACTTTGGAGTCTCTAATGACCGACTGTTGTTCGCGGACTTTTTCCGACTGCCGGACTCGCTCAACCGCTTTTTCTAATGTAAGGTTCGCATCCAGTTGTAGGTTTTCGGAAAGTTACACATTCCTAATACCAACAACTATAGATCTCTTATTAGTTCGTCTTGCAGTTGACCGAATTCGCAGGTTTTGGCTAATATATGTAGCAACCTAATGAAATCATCGACCGGTTCGTTTACACCTTGCGCCCTTTTATTAAATTTAACCCTTTCGTAAATTATGTTTCTTTTCCCGTTAAAATGAGCATCAAATTTATGAAAAACCTTTTCAAAACAATTTTGTTCCCCTAAAGACAAATTAAATGAACTCAAAATGTCATCAGCTAAATCGCCCATAAGATAAATAAATGTACTGATTAGCATTGACTCAGACTGATCTTTTAGACCAGAGCACTCACGATACCTTTCGAATCTCCTGCTCCATGAAGCCCAATCTGCCGAATTAAACGAGGATTCTTTTGGTGCCACTATCGATGGATGCATCACGGTTCTGTTGATCAAGTTTGAAACACTGGAATTTTCTACGTCTTTGCTCATCTTTTTTTATTTTATTTTAACGTCACTTATTTAATTATTATTGTTAAATGACAGTTATTTTTACCTCACTAAAGATTAACTTCTTTCTCTCTTCTTTCGCGTAAGTTCTTCACGCTGCCACCATGTATTGTAATTAGACAAGACTCGTTCAGAGGATGAAAACGGAATGAATATTATATTTGTCATACTGACAATAACTCATAATGACATCAAAATTCAAGTACAAGTACATAAAACTAAATACACTAACAGTCTTTAATACTTTGGTACCAAGTCTACATGTTCTTGAGACCATAAAATATCAACTTAGTTCCCTTATATTGAAACTTTAAATTTTATTTTTAGGAACCCGTAACTAGGGGGCCCCAAAATTTTTGTGATTTGTAAAATCGAAGTATGGTATCATTTTGAAGCTATTGAAATTTGGATCACAAAAATTTATCGTGTTTCCAAAATGGCGGCCATTTTATCCCTATAAGAATTCAATAAGTGCATACCGAAGATAGAAAAGGATAATAATATATGTGCACACCTTGTTTCTTAAAAGTGAAAAATACATCATTTTGTTTTAAAAAAAATAATTAATAATAATAATAATGAATTCTTTTGACCGAAGAAACCCATTTAACTTGCTGCAAAGTACTTGACGGATTTTTTAATCATAAAAACGGAGTTTTATTTCGGCAACGTTCCGGGCTAGCCGGCCATTTTTAAGCCTAAAAAACAAATTAATTTGTTTATCTACAATAATTGATGACGAAGAAGATACATAATGTCTGTAAGGACTAGATATTTAACAATTCCTACCTTTGCAGTTTACATTTGAGTAAGTGAAGTCAAAAATAAAAGAGAAAAATATTAAATAGGAACTGTAGGGTTCCACCTTCTAATGCATTCTGCCGAATCCACAGCCTTTTTAGGCTTGAAAATGGCCAGCTAGGCCGAAACGTTGCCGAAATAAAACTCCTGTTTTAGTCTTTTCTTACTACCCTGGAAGGATCCGTACTTTCAAAATTAAGTGAATAAAAGGTACCCCTACAGCCAACTTACATGGTAAATTCAATTATTGTTAAACATTTTATCAAAATTTATAATAAAAATACTTTCTTCTCGGCGGGGAATCGAACCATTTTAGAAATCACAATCACTGTGATTTTGTAAAGCCAATCACTGTGATTTTGTAAAGCCAATCACTGTGATTTTGTAAAGCCAATCACTGTGATTTTGTAAAGCCAATCATTATAATTTTGTAAAGCCAATCACCGGTGAAAAATCACAGTCATAAGTCCACGAAAATCACAGTCTCATCCCTNATGCTCGATAAAATCTCCAGATATGCTCGAAAACCATATGTTTTATGCTCGAAAAACCCATTATATACTCGATAGATATGCTCGAAAAAACCAATAATATGCTGTTAAATATGCAAAATATGTTCGAAAAACGCTGTTTAAAACTATAGAGAAAATCTACAACTTATCTTCATCCCGACCCCCCTTCTATAGGGGGGGGGGTAGGTTACAGTTCTGGCACCTCAATTTCTAGAAATCGAGCACTGAGTAATTCTATATATAAGATTAAGATTATACATAATATAAATATTAATATTTTGAAATCCAATGAGTAGGATCGCAGAAAGATCTATTTCAAATTTAACAGGATTTAACAAGCAAAATAAAACAAAAAATAGCGTGTAATAAGTATGAGTCTAAAATAATTGCGGTGATGGAGTCCTAAAGAGACGTATAATATAATAATAATAAAAGTTGTTTGAGGAAAATCAGTCCAGTAGAGCAGAAGATAAAATGAATGTTAGTTAGTATCAAAAGCGGGATCGGGGTGGGGCCGTAAACCTGGATCTGGAGGGATTCAGCTGAGGTTTTGTCTTAAGCCCGTCTCTGAGCCCGCGGCAGAGACAGAGACACTCACACTAGATGCGAAACTACTAATTATGCAGAGGAAGGGATGAGGGCTCCAAGTTGGTTCCAACCGAGCGCCTCTATACCCCTGTCCTACCGACAAACTAGCAAGTCTTTGCTCTTTTTTATTTTGTAATAACATTATTTAAATAGAAATAACATAACTTAATTGTACAGATAACGAAAACGGTATCGAGAACGGTAACAGAAATAAAGAACATAACTGAATTGATAACTTAACGTAATGAAGAGTTATAGTTATAATATAACGCTTCATTAAAACCTAATACCTAAGACCTAAGTAGTTACTGATATTTGATACAGTTCCCATTCTGTTAAAGTTATAATATAACGCTTCATGGAAACCTAATACCTACCCAGGAGTTATTGATAATGTTTCCGCTCCTTTACAGTTATTAATATAACGCATACAGAGCAGATTACGAGTGCAGTGCCGCAGCTAGGCGAAATATTTATGAACTAAACTAGAGCAGCTGTAACTTAACTACGACACTACCCTCCGAGTAGGAAGGAAGAGACCCGTTATTCCCCTTACTTTGAGATAGTACCTACCGCCGCGCCGCGCCACCGCCAGTCGGTATATTTATTAATATACTTATGACAAGAGTTACTCGATAATAGGTATTTTTCAATAATAGGTTATCTGAGGAACGGTTACCTTACAGTAACAGGTTATTTTAAATTGTTACGTTATTTTCAACCCACCTTTACAGGGAACGGGTTGTCTAATAGCCCCTTATGACTTATTTTTACCCTTACTGACCCATGCCTCTTATTATAATGTTCTGGCACAGGATCTCCAGGTTCTTATTAATTAATTACACATATTTTGTTTCAGGTTCCACTAAACCTCGACAACCCAGTCTCTCACATTATTTTTGTAATATGGGAATCAGTGTGTGTTCAAACAGCTATATTTGTTCTCATTGGATTACTTGCAAGTCAATTTTTTGTCTACTCATTCATACTTTCAGAGCTGATGGTACTTCTAGCAGCCTTAAAACGTTCGAAAGAACTAGATAACAAATTTGAAACTAAAATGGCTATTAAAGAAATCGTTATTCACCACCAAACCATCTTAAAGTAGTTATTTATCATTTTATTAAATTAAAATTGATACTATGGCGTAATACGAGTATAAACAGACATCGGAGTAACAAACTTACCTGTTTTAATTTATGTTTACCATTACGTACAAATATGTTCCGTGAGGAATATTACTGCTAAGATGTTATACTCGTGAACATTTCGGGCATACTAAAACTAAGGTAAAAATTACAGAAAGAAATAGATCATTCGTTACTGATTACAAAAAAGAAAAGTGTATTTCAATATTAATTATTCAATACTATAATATAATAACCAGCTGGATACCCGTGCTTCGCTAGGAAGTGTCATTTTAAATTGATAAGTTTATATAAACAACCATCAAGAAACATTTAAATAATTTTATCATCCTCCACTTGTAAACATTCCTATCCTGAGTAGCCGGTAATGTTCCATATTACAGCCCTGGGGCCGGTAATAATGCATGGTTTTTCATTACAGGGCCGCTAGTAGTTCGAGAAGCGGCCGCTTCCTGGCCGGGCCACGGCGAGCAGGAAGAGCTAGCAATTCTCAGCGTCAGCTGTTCAATTTGTAAACAATCAATATTTTTATAACTGGTTGTTTTGGTAATGATTTAACCTTAACATGCATTTATTGTTTTTGAAGATTACGGCAAAATAGTTTTTTGTAGTTAGTTTACATGTGGTGGGCGATAAAATAGTGTACGCACCACGAGCAGTGAGCGCCATGACAGGCCTCAGGCGTTAAACGCATTCGTGCTATCAAACTTCGCCCTCGGCCTGTAATAACGCCCTTACTGCTCTAAGTACGTAAATAGCTATTACTATGAGAGTAGGGTATAAAAGAGAAATTTGTCACAGGGCTAATGAGTAACCTCTTGGTGGCGGGTTCCCCACCCCCTCTGACCCCCACTAAACCCGCAACACCTGTCCACATCCGGTGTCAATGACCTTGGTACACATCCGGTCGTTGACCTTGAACCAAATCCCACGTATTATTCTTAATTATTGACTAATAATCCCAACAAATTATTTACGACATAATGGATTTTCAAACATTATTGTTTTAATTTAAGGTTAATATTATTTATTTTTAATTTGATCTCTGGCATTGTATTATATCTAGATAAAATCATTTTATTCTTTTTTACTAACAAAAATATAATTTTTATTTATATTTTAGTACCTTTAATTTTTAGTTGATTATAGAGAATTATTATTAACTAACACTTCTTTTCCTCTAACAACTTTGTAAGCTTAAGATGCAACCTCAAGATTAACATATTGTTGATACGCTAGATACATATACTATGTTTATAAATATATTCCCGATATTAAAGAGTAATTTGGATCCGGGTAATTCTTCTAATTGTAAGCACATAGGGTTTAGAGAAATAATAATACATTTTTAAACATACAAACCATTTATATAAATTTATACATTTTTATACAAAATAGAATACAAGAGGGGCTTCTAGTAATCCCAGTATTTGTATTACAGTAATCATTTGACATAATTAACAAATTATTTATACTGAGTAATATTCCAAGCTACAAGTTAGGTCATTGACCTTTGTGATATCGCTGTGATATCGTGATTCGTGGTTTTTTGACCTAATACTGCTCATTTTTGTATAAATAGATTTATTAGTGTTTAAAACGCGTACAAAATCATTAAATGTGATACATTTACTTACAGCACTCCGAACTACTCCCTTGACTTTTTTACATTCTTCACTTCCCTGTATATCCAACGCATACATTTTTGCACGCAATCCTACAAATTTTTTAATAATCTTTCCGGCCACTTCCTCTTTAAAGAGACCCAAAACCCCTTTATTTACAGAAGGAAGACCTAGATGAGATTCAAGGTTTGATGTATCCAAATACTCTAACCTATCTAATCTGTCTCTAAATACGTCTTCTGTGAGAACTTTGTTGATGAAAGATTCCGTATCTGTGTACATTAGAGTCAGACGTTCTAGACCGTAGTACGGCAGCATAACGTCGTAATGGAAGGAATACATCAATTGTTTTGCTATGGGTAAAACACAAACTCCCACAAAAGCCGGCTTATTGTGAATAATTTTCTCTTTGGCTAAATGTATTGCCACGAGATTTTCACCATAAATAGTCCTGTTGAGAAACATAGGTTTGGCCATCAGTTTTACATGTAACAACCTGTTTTGTATTTGTTTGTTTAAAAATAGTACAGGCTTATTATTGTAAACTCTACATTAAAAGTCAAAAGATAACACAATATAATATTACTAGCCGTTAGGCCCGCGGTAACGGGCAGAATAATAAATATGGTTTAGAAAAAGAGCTGAGAGATAATTAGTTAAAATTGAAATATATATTTAAAGAGATATTTACTGTTTAAATAGTAAGTTTTATGCAGTTATAGGTAATTAAAATTAAAACATTTAAATAGGAAGTTTTGTGCAACGTATTCGTTATATTATATAGGTATTCGTTATATGGCGCAATAGGTTAAGTGTCTGGCTTTCACCCAGGAGCCCCGGGTTCGATCCCAGCTTATGGCACATCAATTTTTAACGTTATAAATCATTTAGAGGTGCGTCGTTGTCGTTGTTGTCGGGACTCTACTCGATTATAATATAAATGATTATTATGGATTTCGGGATGGGACCGTGTATGTGTATGTAAACCGGTAACATAATATAAAGTAATAACAAAAGAGAAGTGTGGAATGCTAAATATCCAGGTAAATTAAAAAATTTAGGACAATTTACTGTCCTATGTATTTAACTTAGCTTTGAGTAAACTGAATATAATATACGCTATATAAAATATACGCTACTTGTTTAGAATTATTACGAGAATGGCTGTTATAATAAGCATCTTTCCTTAAATAGATGACATGTGGAAGAGATATGTACACCACAAGTACACTAAGGCATATATGTTTTACAAGCCTGGTAATATTAAAAGGTTTTGTAAATTAGGGTGTAAATCATGTGTTAAGACTAATTTAGACAAGGCATTACTAATTATTTTAAATTTATTAGAGGTCGACCAAGAAGTCATGAACACGGTAGAAACTAAAAGCTTAGCATCGTTTAAAGTCGGAACTTCCGAGTATTGCCGAAGTCAGTATAGTCGGGTGCAACTCCAGTTTGTATGAAACGCGCAGTTATGTCAAATCTCACAAATAACAACAAGAAGGTTTCCAATCTGTTAGGTTTCCTGTTTTGTTTGTTTATATACAGTACGAATTATAGTCACAACTATCCTAAAAGATTTTTGTGCGATCCACAAATCCACGGGATGATACAAATGCAAAGGACGCTACAAATAACGGGGTTGGTACAAACCTAATATGTATTTGTTATTATAACAATGATTGCTCTCTGTGACAATTAATCAAAATAAATTAGCGAATTTTTAGTTTGTTTTTCCCCATTATACTTTTATAAATAAAATAACCTGTGAAACGTATCTTAGAATCTCATAATTTTTATAACGGAATTTTAAAGTTATAAAATAGATATTAATTTTTTTGTAATACAAAGCAACTTTTAATATTATAGGACTAGATATAGTTTACAAACTATTTACAAACGAATAAAAAAGTAACAAATCAAACTCAGATATA
>KZ652264.1:76373-87194 GCA_001010745.2 Gerris buenoi
AAAAAATAAATAAATGAGTAAACAGTAGTAATTAGGTTGTAGAGTGTTTATATTAACAGAAAAGGGCTTATAGAAAATTAAAGAGAACTTTACTTGTTAAGGTTAATAATAAAAATAATTATGAATAGAAATTTAATAGGAGATACATAATATAAAGATATGGATAAAATATAGAAAATAAATGTAAATATATATGGCCTGATGGTGATGAGATGAACGGAGATGAGCTTAATGGTCTGGGTCTGGAAGTAGCGGAGAAAAAATATAGTGCCCTGCAGATAGTGTAGACGGGTGTCTGCTGCAAGGGCGGATGAGTGGCGTGGAGCCGGAACCGGGTGGTTGTGGCTACAGCGCTGGATAGGTAGGCTATAGGCTAGCTCTGCTGAGGAGTGGCCTTCACAGTGGCTAGGCCAAGACTGGGGCCGGTGTGGAGTTGGAGGTCTGAAGCATGTCGTTGAAGATAGATGAGGATATAAATAATAATAAAGATAGATAAGCCTAGGTAGATAAACATAAATTAAAATCAAAACAAAGGGAGTCAAACACACTTAGACCAGATAAGAAAATTAAATCAAAATTAATAAATAATATTTTAACTGAAGAAAAGATAAATCAAAATAAACATTCTTTCATAAAAAATAAAATTAAAATAATCTGTTAATTGAATTAACAACTATAATGCCAAATTTCAAAGTGATCGGACAAATATGATAGCCGTGAGAGCAGGCGACAGACAGACAGACACACGGAGGAAAATATTAGGGCCCATGGTTTTTTTCCTTCGGACCCTAATGAACCATTCTTAGATTCTTATTAGTAAGACAACAACTTCAAAAATTTCATTACGATAACCACTTTCAACAATTTCAAAACTTTTCCAAGAAAAATGTGCAAATTTTTATTTCTAGTAAAGCTAAAACAATAAACCAAACACCATTTTTAACTTTTTAAAATTACTTATACATTTGCTACTATAGCTCTTAATGTAGGAGTAAGAAGCTTTGAAATAAAAAATTGTATTTTTTTAAAAAAAAATATAGTCATAATTATAGTCCTCCATAACTTAGTCTTATTATTATCTTATTTGATAAGTTTAAAAACTACCCTATTTCATAATATTTAATTAGATATAGCATAATATGCCTTAACTTAAGCATTAAAACAGAAATTTTAAAAATATATTCAAAAATCGTTTCATTGAAAACTGAATTTATGGATAAAAAATGTTTTCAATGTATTTTATGCGACTATTTGTATTTACTTTTAGCAGTAGATACAGCCTTATGATATATGCTATATTAAATTAAAGATAATAAAAATCAATAATAGAGTACTTTTTATAAGCTTATATACGTTGAATATTAGAATAAGATAGTTATGAAGTACCAAAATGCTATTTTTTTTTTAATACAATTTTTTCTGACCAGAGGAAGAAATCACCAACCTAATATAAAAGGAAATTGGCACCCGAAAATGTTTACTGACTGAAAAGTAGTTGCCTTAATTTGGTTAATTTTTTTTTATCACCAATATTATTGTGAAATAATTTCATAATAATATTGTTCTTAATTTTTATATAATTAATATTTTTACTAAACGTGCCTTATATATTAATTTTCAGATGATTAAAGCTGCCTATTCTTATTTCAATATGATGCTTCAACAAAAATGAAAGTCAATACAATAATTTNTATTAAAACTACATGGCTTGTAGCACTTCCTTGCTTCTTTACCAAAAGTTCTATGATAGTAGCAGAAATCGTTTTGTTTTGATTCAGGTGATATACTTCGATTTCTAAAATTCGATTGTCTACTCTCGGATCTTTTTGATTGGGATCTACAACGGTAATTATTTTTATAGTAGGGCCGATATTGAGTTCTACTTCTGAGTTGAGCCACTTCTAATTTAAGGGAAGACACTTCTTTTAAAATTACGGCTATCGAGTCGGCTAATGTTCCCGTTGACGACAAGTTACTTGTTTGGGGAACCGCGTTCGCGATCGAGTCTATTGATTGACCGCCTTTGATGTCGAGTATACGGTCTGCCATCGCCGCGATAGTTGAGACATCTTCCTTACTAACAGCTAAGATTGATTGATTGTGCCTGGGTAGGCGCTGGAGCCATAGTGATTTCAGCACTTCGTCGCCTATTTTACTCCCAGCCAGATCTTTCATCTGTCGTAGGAGATGGGATGGTTTCTTATCTCCTAATTGTATTTCGTTTAGAAGTTAGCTTATTTTTTTATTGCTGCTTTCCGAAAATGCCGCAATTAAACCGTTTTTCAGTGCATCGTATCTTCCCGACGCTGGTGGGTTGGATACTATATCAGATACGTATTCCAACATATCACCCTCTAAAGATTTGACTACGTGGTGGAATTTTGTAGTATCTGATTTGACATTGCCGATAGCAAAGCTAGATTCGGCGTGTAGAAACCATAGCTCTGGTTTGTTTTTCCAAAAAGGTGGCAATTTGACAGCTTGAAAAACCAAGATTTCATTAGAATTTTCACCGAGATTTTCATCGTCGATGTCTAAAAGCGATTTATTCATTTTTATTAATCAAATATGATGAATTTAAATGAAAACTTACGGATGCTCTTCACCGGGGTCACCAGTTTATGCGGCGGGGCAGCGGTACTTTCTTAAAGTTGAAATATAGACTTAGAATAGAAACTTAAGACAGAAGACTTCTTTTTAAGAACACAGATTGAAACTGAGGTTTTTATTTTTTATAGAAAATCTGACATAAAAAAAGTGACAATTTAAAACAAAAATAAACTAAAATAAATTAACGCGCCTCAAACTCATTCATTTTTTTGATCAAATGAAAAATGTTTAAGTTATTCGTGAAAAACAGTTAAAAAAAACGCGTTTTTTTCATTGAAAAATTAACAGTTTCAATCCTTAATAACTTGGAAAGTATCAACTTTAAAAAAAAACTTTATAGTACAAAAGTGGCTTAGAATGGGTCAATCTATCGATCTCATAGTTTTTTTTAATTAAGAAATTTTTCAACCCCTAGAGCAAATGCCCGCTTCAGCACAGGGTAGATTTTGAAGTAGAGGGTAGTTAGAGCTCAAAATCTAAAAGTTTATGAAAATCGGTGTTGATTCCCAAAATTTAGAGGTTTTGCATTTTTTTACCGCTGGTGACTGGACTATTACTTTTTCGTTCTAGTTTACTTTTTGCCCTAGTTTTACATTTTCTCCCTACTTTTTGAGTTCAGGGAAGAAAAGACCTGCTTTAGTCCCTCTAAACTAATCCAAAATCATAACTTTTCCTTTCTACTGGAGATAAAATTATTTTATAACCAATATTATTGTAAATTAAATTCATAAAACTTTTTGTTCCTTATTTTTATATAATTAATATTTTTACTAAACGTGCCTTTTATATTAATTTTCAGATGATTAAAGCTGCCTATTCTTATTTCAATATGATGCTTCAACAAAAATGAAAGTCAATACAATAATTTATATATTTAGATATGTTACAATTATATAATGGAAAGTATTCGATTTATTAAATAGCTGACTAGTTAAGTTTTTGTAGTAACGTTGTTTTAATTAAATTCTCTTTTACACTGCTGACTTATCAATGTCTTCAATTTTTATTTTAAATCATTATAAAATTATAGTTCAGGGAACAATGTGCAAAAAAAGTTTCTGACTAACATCAAGTCTAATCACATTGTCCACCAGAAAGGGTAGACCGCTCTCCACCGGTTTGTTTTTTTCAAATCCTATTGCCAAGCTATATCCCGCTGTTACCATCAAATTTATTTGATGTTTTAGTTTTATTTTTATTGTGATTATAGATCATTGATTGTAATTTATCAACGATCCTTATATTTAGTTTAAGTTATAATGTTTATTTGTTATTGTTATTTGTAATATAACCTGATGTTAATTAGATATGTAGGTGTAGAGCGGTGGAGGAAGGTTTGACATTGTCAGATGTAAACNAACATGTCGCCGCTAGCCCGTAAGATCCAGCTCACCTTCCGTCTATCGTTTATTGAATTGGTAATATTTATATCTTTTCCATGTAATAGAGTTTTGTAGTGAATATGGAACGTTGCTTCACTCGCTTTTTTCTTAGCGTCTAAATGGGTTTTTAAAGTCATGTGCTCTATAAGGTCTCTCATTTCATTATATAGACTAGTTGTATTATTGGTGCTTAATCTTGATCCGTGCGCGTCAGCTAATTCTGTCCAGTTTTTGCACCAGAATACATTTTTTGACAGCGCTTCTCTCGCCAAGAAATTTTGGAGTCTGGCGGGAGGTAGGTTTGAAGCCTGGGTCACGTAGCTGACGTTGGTCTTAAGTGTTGTGAGGTAAAGCGGTTGAATCCCTGTTTCCAATTGGAGAACGTAGTTTGGCGCATTCGTTGGTAGCATGAATATCTTCTTAAGGAAGTAGCGTAATATTTTCTCTACTGTTTCCGATTGCATGAACCCCCACACCTGCTGTCCGTATAGGACAATCGCTTCCACAGCACTCCTAAAGACTTTATATTTTGCCGGGAAAGGAATGTTATTTTGGCTAAATAGTTTCGACCAAAGGCTGTTGATGGCCCATTTACCTGATTTTAATTTCTCTTCGAAGTGCTGATTCATGTTTAAGTTAGATGTTAAGGTTATCGCTAAATATTTGTACTCCGACACCACTTGGATTACCTCCCTTTATACCACCATTTTTCTTTCCTCGAAGTTTTGCTGCCGCTTCTAAAAACCACGATTTTCGATTTGTCCAAATTCACCACTAATGACCATCGCTCGCAGAATTGTTCTAATTCTTTAATCATTGTTTTCAGACTGACCGAATCCGGTGCTAGTAGTACCAAGTCGTCGGCATACATGAGTAGCTTTATTACTTTCCCATTTATGGATACTCCTTCCGATAGAGCTTCATTTAAATCGTTGATATAAGTTAAACAAAATGGGGCTAAGAGCGCACCCTTGTCTTAGCCCCATATTAATTTTAAAAGATGAAGTGACACCTCCTTGACACCAAGCACAAGCCTCTGTTTCACTATACATTACCTTAAGTGCATTGATGATTTTTTTTTTGACACTCCTAAATCGGCTAGCTTGTAAACTAACGCTTCATGGATTACTGTGTCGAAAGCCGCTCTGAAGTCTACAAAAAAAGCAACAATTTTTTTCCTTTTGATAGCTGTGTGTATTTTAATTATGCTCATTAGGTTAAAGATATTGTCACATGTAGAGTAGCCTTGCCTGAATCCTGCCTGATTTTCTATAATTATGTTATTGCTTTCGGTCCATTCCACAAGTCTTTTGTTGAGGATTCCTGTGTACAATTTGCTTAACGTATCTAGAAATGATATTCCTCGGTAATTAGCTGCATTATTCGGATCCCCCTTTTTATATATAGGAATGATTATTGCTCTTCTGAATTTGTTTGGAAGTTGCTCCACGTTGTAGCACAGTGGTTCCCAACCTTTTTCGGTTGGCGACCCCTTTTTACAAAAGCCCAGTGAACCGCGACCCCCCTTTTTTTTTTTAATAATGAAATTAAGGGAAAAAATTAAAATAGTTTTTTTTTGTATTTTAAATGTTTATGCATGTATAAAAAAAGTCAAATAAATTAGTTTAATGCAATGGTTCATATTGCATGTTATTTTTCCAGCCTTAAAAATCGTGGGTGAGTTTTTCAAATTACTGTAGAGGACTCTATAAATTATAATAAATAAATAAATAAAAANTAGTATCATTATTAATAAGCCAACAAAAGTATACATTATAGATAATAAAACAAATAATTCTTACAAGTAACTCAAATAAGATGTAAAATAACTTACTTACAGATGTGCTCTTTTTACTCTATTAAAAGCTTTTTTAACTTTTTATAACTGTTTTTAACCTTATCATATATCAGTAACATCATTAATAATCCAATAAATGTACACCTTATAGATGATAAAACAAATAATTGATTAAAAAATAATAATAAAATAAGATAGCACTGATAAAACCCAGTCGTATATTCAATGTTATGAGCCAGCTAACCTTACAACACACACTTTTTTACGTAAGTGACGTCACACTTCCCCGGCGTATTGCCAAGCTATGTACCGAAGACGAACTTACCGACCATATATTCTTAGAAGGCACCAAAAGATTTACTTATACACAAAATGTTTGGAAAAAAGTTCCTTATAGCACGTTCTGGAGCCAGGGAGTAAATTGGAAAAAATCGACCGCCACAAAACCAAGCGTCACGAAATCTACCGATGACGATAACTTAAGTAAAAGCTGACCAAGTTAGTTGAAATTTGGTACACATGTTCATTTTACCAATGCCAAGGTTGAGTTTGTTTTAAGCCAAGCGTTTTAACCAAGCGTTTACGCGCAAAGCTCGCGTAAACGTTTGGTTCAATTTTTAAAACTCCATTTATTTAACGAGACAAACGACTTTTTAAATAATGTTTTTTCGTTAAACGAACACCGACACCAACACTGCTAAGAAGTGATAAATATCGCTAAATTTTCCTGACCCAAACGTTTAAAATCAATAAAACAACGTTTTTACCGATATCTTACGTTCTAACATGACGGTTTTAATAAAACTTCTTTCACATCGTCTAAAGTACAAATTATGTACAATTTCAACCTGATACAATCATACGTTTTTGTCGCAAAGAGATAAATCTTATAATATTTTAAATTAGTAGGTAGAATACTGTCCTGTTTCCTACAACATACAATAACTACAAACATACTCTTTAACTATATACTCATCATGGTTAACTTTTTTCTCAATAGTCAATACATATTTACTGAAGACGCTTGCTTTAATGATATAAATAATGACACTTTTAATTTTGTCTTAACTCCACGAGGTACATACAGGTAGTTGCTTTTAATTTTGTCTCTTTTCTAACTCCCCCATGTTTAAGTGGTTAGCAAGTATACGATATAAGTACGTAGCAGTATGATTTTATAATTTATATTTAATGAAAAATGTAAGGAACTTCGTTCCTACATGGTGTCCCGGGACACCACACGTATTTTTTTGTTGCACGCAATATCCTGGACTTTTTAGGAGTGACTAAAATAATAGTTTATAAATTTAAATCTGAGATGTTTCAACCCTAAAAGCTCAATAACTATAAAAAACATTAATAAATTAATAATATATATTCACAATCGTACAAAAATAAACATAATAGTGATTTACTAATAAATAAGAATAATTTAAAATTGTTTTTAAATTAAACTGATCGATAATAATGATAATAATAGTAATATGGTAAAATTACTTTCATTAATGATGTTTTTATAGTCATGTAGAGAGTTAAATAAATGTACGTACCTATGTATATACATGATAACGTAAAATTGTTTTCTTATAAAATCAAGTTTTTTTTTAACCACCACGTAATACCTTTACCTTTCTTTCCCAATTCCTTTATAATCTGAAGATGGTATATTTTATATTTATATTTACCATGGAAAATAAAAAGGGTCCCCCATGGGTTAGCCATGGGTTCTCCCATTGCCCCTAGTTGTGCTGAAGTTTTCATGCACAATTTCAGTAGAATTTTTACACGACGTTCATTACCAGTTTATCAATTATATTATACACGCATGGGGAAAAAACATGTAGACTGTAGACTTTAGACTATAGATGATGTAGTCTGCCCCCTGTTAGGGTCTAGGGACGAACTCTATAATTTCCTCTCGTCTCAAAAATTGTCATCTAAAGATTACGTTTACCTATAAAGTTGAAGTTTTCAAGACTTTCAATTACCCGGATCTATCTGTAACCCAACAAGATAACATGCTTTCATTTCAAATTATCAGAAAACCTACATCTACGAACACGGTTGTACCCGCTTCATATCCCTGGATCCAAAAAATTGCTTCTTTTCACTTAATAGGGAATAGATTATTAAATTTCCTCTATCACCTTCTTGTTACAGCAGGGACACGCTATAATAGCCCAAATAGCGTTCAACGGTTACACACACATAGTTGAATCAGAGATGGTAGAGTCGTGTAAGTTAAGACATAGAAGACACCCTTGTCCCCCACTACACGGCCTTATATTTCAATAATTCTCTTTGATTATCAACTAATCATGGTTAACTATTCGCTTAGTAAATATTTATTGCATTGCGCTCGCTTCAATAATGCGGTGCCTAGTTTATTGAAGTGAGGTATTTACTCTACGTCCTATGTCGGCCGATCACCGGTTCTAAAACAGGGTCGGTGAGCAGGATTGGANATACCTTTACCTTTCTTTCCCAATTCCTTTATAATCTGAAGATGGTATATTTTATATTTATATTTACCATGGAAAATAAAAAGGGTCCCCCATGGGTTAGCCAGGAGTTCTCCCATTGCCCCTAGTTGGGCTGAAGTTTTCATGCACGATTTCAGTAGAATTTTTACAAGACGTTCATTACCAGTTTATCAATTATATTATACACGCATGGGGAAAAAACATGTAGACTGTAGACTTTAGACTATAGATGATGTATTCTGCCTCCTGTTCGGGTCTAGGGACGAACTTCATAATTTCCTCTCGTCTCAACAATTGTCATCTAAAGATTACGTTTACCCATAAAGTTGAAGTTTTCAAGACTTTCAATTACCCGGATCTATCTGTAACCCAACAAGATAACATGCTTTCATTTAAAATTATCAGAAAACCTACATATAAAACACGGTGGTACCCGCTTCATATCCCTGGATTCAAAAAATTGCTGCTTTTCACTTACTAGGGAATAGATTATTAAATTTCCTCTATCACCTTCTTGTTACAGCAGGGACACGCTGCAATAGCCCAAATAGCGTGCTTCAACGGCTACAAACACACACAGTTGAATCAGAGATGGTCGGGTCGTGTAAGTTAAGACATAGTAGACACACTTCTCCCCCACTACACGGCCTTATATTTCAATAATTCTCTTTAACTATCAACTAATCATGGTTAACTATTTGCTTGGTAAATATTTATTGCATTACGCTCGCTTCAATAATGCGGTGCCTAGTTTATTGAAGTGAGGTATTTGCTCTAAGTCCTATGTCGGCCGATCACCGGTTCTAAAACAGGGTCGGTGAGCACGATTGGAACTCAGACAGTCGTTTCTTTGCTCATCTCCAGGATACAGGGCACCAACACCAACATGGACATCTCGAAATGGTGTTGTTACATTTTAAAACCAAAGGTCTACAACTTAATTCCTTGGAAAGTCCGGTGATATATCTAGCAAATATCCCTTTTTCTTCATAAGTAAATAGACTAAGGGATACTATTTATTTAGGAACGCAGAAGCGTTCCGCCCCGCCAAGTCAAAAAGTCAAATTTTCATAAAAGCTGCCAGTTTATATATACTATAGGTGACAAACTAGGGTTTTTGAGGGTCTGCAGCGTGAAATACGTACAAGCTACCTAAATAATTTTTAAATATCTTTGAAGGCCGTGTCCTGTATGTAATATATCCCAAATCACTAAGACTAGTATTTAGACTGGTATTTTAGTACCAAAATCACTAAGACAACAAATAATAAACCTATTGCACTACAGTCATTAAGGAATAGAGAGGACTAAACAGAGAGCTAGACAACATTTTTTTTTTGGCCAGGAATGTCTAAGGCTATAAAAGACTGCATTGTATCCTGTGACACCTGTTCCACATATTCAAGAGCTAATCAAAGAGAGCCAATGCTGCCTCACGATGTACCCTCACGGCCCTGGGAAAAAGTCGCCTGTGATCTCTTTCACTTACAAGCGCCAACGTACATCTTGGTGGTTGACTTTTACTCGAAATTTGTAGGAATTGTAAAACTTAAAAGAATTGACAGTGCAGCAGTCATTGGAGAACTGAAAATAATTTTTTCGCGTTTTGGAATACCTAACATTGTACTAACAGACGGTGGTCCTCAATTTTCTTCGCTTCAATTTACAACGTTTTTTAAAAAAAATTAATTTTAAACATATTATGTCCAGTCCAACATATTCACAATCTAACAGATTGGCAGAAAGATCGATTCAAACCGTTAAGAGAATCATGTTAAAAGCAGTTCACGACAATAAAGATATGTTTTTAGCGATCCTACAATTTAGAAATACAGCTAAAGATTATTGTGAATCTCCTGCACAACTATTAATGGTAAGAATGTTACGTGACAACATACCGACTTCAGACAGACCTTTACTTCCACACACGATTCCTCCAGCACTAGTAATGAAAAACCTAAAAAATAAACAAATTCAACAGAAATCATTTATGACAGGACTTCAAAACCACTACGACGCGACCCCTAGAGGAAAATGAACACGTGAAAGTAGACAAGGGAAAAACTTTAGAACCCGGTAAAGTAACAATCAAAAGACCAGCACCTAGAAGCTACAATGTAACTCTTGATTCTGGCAGGACTCTGATAAGGAATCGACGTTTTCTTAGACCTGTGGGTGAACCTGACACATCACAAAGTATAACTTCCCCTCCTGATAAGATCGAACAACCTTTACCGTTAGTCTACCTTGCACCTCAAACTGGAGAACAGGACCAAGAAGCCGAGACACCTAAACCTCCTCCTGAAGAACAGACCCAAACAGACCCAAACAAGAAAGGTGACGGTAATGAAGAGGATGTAGAGGATAATTTTCAACCACAACCAGATGAAACTTTAAATTTAACCACTTCTCCTGAAGTATTTAATGTACCTGCTTATTCTAGATCTGGTAGACCTATCAAACAACCTAAAAGAAACTAACTATAAATATGTTTTATTTAATATATTCAGTCAATTTATTTTATATAATTATTTTATAAATTTAAAGT
>KZ652264.1:87267-98393 GCA_001010745.2 Gerris buenoi
GATTTTTCAAATCACAAAAATTTTGGGGCCCCCTAGTTACGCCCCCCTAAAAATTCTAAAATTTTACTTTTTTTGAATCAACCCCAGGAAAATTTTATTGGACTACAGAGATTTATATTTATGTATTTTTGCCTTATTTTAGGACCTATTCTAATGGGGTAGTGTAGGGGGGATAAATTTTGGGTTTGTTTGAATTTTTTGGGGGATAAAATGGCCGCCATTTTGAAAATGCAATACATATTTGTAATCTACATTTCAATACCTTTGAAATGATACCCAACTTGAAAATTACAAAAAATGTAAAATATTGCGCGGTGATCGCAATTGATCGCAGATCGCAGTAATTTGGAGTGTTAAAGTTCGCAAAAGGTTTTCTGTTTTTGAGCAAAAAAGTTTAACTTATATATCAAATTTCAAGTCAATAGCGTCAGTAGGTTGGGAGATATAATCCAAGTTGCGACGGTCGGACGGACGGACACACTACCAAAAGCATAAGGGTTTCTAGGACGACCTCCAAACCTTAAAAAGAAGGTCGAAATCGGTCAAGTAGAAATAGAGGAAAAAGGTATGAAAATGGTAGTTTTGATAATTATTCTTCTTCTTATTCTGCCTTCATTTTACGCGCACTCAGCCTAAACTACTGAACTAATTTTAATGAACGAATAAAAATACAACATGATGTGGCAAATGTGAAGGAGAAACAAGAAATTGTATTGCTGTTTGAAGAATTTTAAAATTCCAATTTCAGGAAATGGCAAGGCACATCGCCAAGGAAAAGAAGTTGATTAGTATCTAAGTTGACAGTGTTGGGTAGGAAAAAGTGCCAACATCACTTGGCAGGACAGAAAGTTGATTTCACAACTTTTTTGGCCCACAGAGACGTGGAGTTTTTTTTTTTTGTATTTGTAGAGTAGGTACGCACTTTAGCGCCAAAAATTAATGTTACATATCGATATGTTATATATCGATTTTGTTCTCGTTTTTTAATTTAAAGCTTATTTAATATGCTGATTTTAAATTTTACATGTTATGGAGTACTTGATTTTTTTTTTTTTACTAAAAATAACTTATATAAATTTACGTGAGCCAATAAGTGTTTATTGGCGTGTGTTATGAGTTTATGCCTGCATTTCGTAGGTTCTTTGCTATTCTGAGCGTTTTCCCGCCAGTAAAACCCTAATTTTTCAACATTGCCTTGTGTTGCGTGAATCAATATTTAGAATATTTAGAACCACTATTGACTTTACCTTAAAACTTACGGTAAAGTTACTAACGTTCTTAGAATGCAATTCAATACTAAAAAAAAAAAAAATCGATCAGATACATTCTGATCTTCATTTACCAATAAAAGATGGCCAGATAAGACATATTTTCCAAGACAAATATTAATTTTTAAGGGTAGTGTTTATTTAGTAAAATGTTTAACTTAGCAAAGTTATTAACATGTGACTCATTATGGTAAATAGTACAAAATGATAGCGTGATGTATTTTATTATTTTATAGATATATTTCTAAAATACTTACTAAAGCGGTAAAGGCCTTAAGGTCAACTATTAATAATTTATATATTTACATTTTTGTTTTGGTAATACGTGTATTATTTATTAATTGTGGAAATAATTCGATTGCTATGTGAAGTTTCTGTAACAGTTCAGTTGCTTACAAGAATCAAGGGGTGTCTAAGAAAAATAAAACGAAGATGAACGAAAAACAAAAATTAAAAATAGATGATTGGCTTGAAAAAGGAGTAATGTTTCTTAAAATTTCGTGTGTTTACATAGATAAAACTGAATGGTGGGGTGAACCATTGCAATACGTAAGCATTGCCTTTAATTCGTCTAGTTTTATATTTTTAACTTACTCTTTGTACGTGTATATGAATGAAATTGATAAGTTGGCTAATGCGGCACATCACTGGCTGTTAATGGCTGTTGTAGTCTTGATTGTACTGCACTATCGTAAAAACCAAGATTCCATCCACAAATTCGTTTTAGGTAAGAAATTATTATAGATTTAACAGCAAAAGATAAGATAAACCATTTATTAAATTTATTTTTAATTTCAACATAAAGCTATTCGTTTTTCGAATTTAAAAGCTGTGGATTTAACATAAAATGTATTATATAACTTATTTTATACATTTTGTTAAGGCCCCCATACACGATGAAACTAGTTTGACAAGCAAGTTTGATCAAAAGTTTGTCAAATAAGTTTGATGCCCAGTGTATACCACAGTATCTAATAACACACAAACTTCACCCACATACGGTCCAACTTACTTGTCAAGCTGGCTTGACAACCCAAGTTTGTCAAGTAAGTTTGATCGTGTATGGGGGCCTTAATAGTAAGTGTTTATTTTTACTTACTTTTTTTATACTAGTCTAAATTCTTAATTTTGAAATGTTAAATTGAATTGCTGAAAATTGGGGAACTTTTATTTATCTTAGCAGACTATTGGGTGAAAGCCGTGCAACGATGGTTTGAATTGGGGTCTTAAACAAGTCGTCGTCCGGGGAGTTTTGATCAAATAAATGTGTGTAAATTCAAAAAATCAATGTTTTACAAAATTACAATAAAAAAACAACAATCTTATCCATATTTTATAGATTTTCTTGTTGTATGGTTCAATATGTCTTCCTTTTTCATTTTCGACAGCCTGCACTCTCATCCGTGGATATAGCCCCAGCAATAGTTGATCGACGCATCATCCCAGCCTCAAAGAATCCTCTTTCGAAGTTCGTCAACATCCTTTATTCTGCCTCCCACGTACACTCTTTGTTCTAACCAACCCCAGACAAAGTAATAAATTGGATTTAGGTCTGGACTGTCGGGCGGCCACTCGTCTGGCTGAATAAAGTCTGGGCAATTCTTTAGCAAGTATTGAATTGTTTGCAAGGATCAATTCTTCCTGCCTAGAATGATATGCGTCAATCAACTATGGCTGGGGCCACATCCCACTGGATGAGAATTCAAGCTTTCGTAAATGAACAAGGAAGACTAGGTATGAACTAGTAAATCTGTAAAATATGCATTATCTTTTTTATTTTGTACAAAACTACCCGGACAACGACTTTTTTTAAGACCCTAATTCAAACCGTCATTGCATGGCTTTCACCCAATATTTTGTTAAGTTATAAATATGCCATTTAAAGTAAAAGAATGTAGTTTTCAGACACCGCGAACCCCATATATCTATCTATTACAGAAGCTGAGCAGTAAGTGTTCAAAAAAGTAACTTTTTTTTTACCCATCCTGTACATGATTTTAAAATAATATCAATAAAGGTAAGTATGTATAAGTAATTAGCAAACGTAATTTTTTACAGATATGAGAACAACGTTCATGTACGGAGATTGGTTTCCAGAAGAAGAAGTGAATAAAATTCAGATGCGTAGATCTGACTGGAATAGAATAGCAGTCAGATCACTGTGGGCAGTATCCATCTATACTTATATTAATGTAGCAGCTTTGGGGATGCTAGAAAAATATATTGGAGACAGCGAATTCTATGCTTTTTTCCCCTGTTGGGTAAATAGAAGAATATATAAAAAGAATATAATAAGTTAATATGTATAAGTTAACCCTTAACTGCCCGAATTATTTTTTTTTTGGAATTTTTTGGAGTTTTCTAAAAATTTTGTGTCTTAAGGGGCCCCTTAATATGGAAAAAATGTTTTAAAAAAATTTAAAAAATTCCTTACCCCAATTTTCGGCTGTTGCCATATGGCAACGCTAGGACATTAGCCTTACAGTTTTTTTCTCAGTGATTTTTTTAAATAATTCTTTTAAAAAATGTATGTAAAAATAAATTTTAGGTTACAAAAGCACAAATAACTGACAAAATACTAAATTTATTTAAAAGAACAAAAAAGTAAATTCAATTTGTTTTTTACATTATTTGTATTAGGAGAATCATGTAGTTTATCTGTAAAATTATGTAATTATTTCGTTATTAATTGTTTTTTGCATGTGTTTTTGTTATTACCTTTACAAATATATGTATATTATTTAATTATAATAAAAAAAAACTTAGATTTTATTATTATATACATATTATTTTTATATTATATAGATATTATTTATTCTTTCGATATTATTATTATTATTTATTTTATTTGTTACATTCAAATTTATGAATCTACTATGATAGCTATTTTACCTATACATTTTATTTTATTTTATACTTATTTTATCTGTACTTTACATAACATTTTCATAGTACTTATTATATTTTAGTTGTAAATACGTTCTGAAGAACTTATCTTATTTCATCTATCACTCTAGAGAAAAGGGAACCCAATGATTTTTTGGGCGATCTTCCTCTCGTGCTTCTATTCCACATCTAATAAGATATGTTAGTACTTCGAAACTCTAGTTGTCTAGATGTGATACATATTCACCAGTTGTTTTGAAAAGAATCCATGAAATATGGATACACAACATGAAAAGATAAACCAATACTGTTTTTTTTTTTTTATTAATTATCCTCATTCAATAAAATAATAATTACAAAAAATTAAATATTTAGATAATAATCAATAAAAAATGTACATTAGGCAAAAAAAAACATCAAAAATTTGTATGTAAATATAATTAAATAAAATTACTACTTAGAAAAAAAACTGTAAGGCTAATGTCCTAGCGTTGCCATATGGCAACTTTCAATTTGACGCTCAATTTAGGGCAGAAAAATTAAATTTTGTGAAACTGCAAGAATTTTATATTTTTAATCATTCTTTATTCTAATAGTTTCATTATCAATAATAAAATTATTTAATTAATTAATCAATTTAAAAAAATTAAATTCATGCGATGTCACAAATTTGGAATAATCCATTTTTTAAACCTGTCTTGTGGCATACGTGTTGCTCAAAACAAATAAATATAATGATGAAAAATTAATTTAGTCCTCCTTTTGACATAATATTAACATTTTAAAAGTTCAATATTAACTTGGACCTCTCCAGACAGTAATAAAGGGAGGGGGTTTTGCTGTTGCCATATGGCAACGCTAGGTTATTAAGGGTTAAATGTATAAGTTATAAGTTAAATGTAATAACCTTCTTTATTACCTACATATTAAAAACCTTCTTGAAGGTATATTATTGAATAATAAAGTTTACTTAACAAAATTAAAGTACCCTCCTCAGCAGTTTAGTATCAAATCTACATGTTCTTGAGACCATAGAATATCAACTTAGTTCCCTTAAGTAGATCATTTTTGGAGCCCCACTTGGCTGGAGCATCGAGCAGCCTCGGCGTCTACCTCTACGGTCTTTTTTCATGGTCATTTCACTCGTCATCCCCCCTCGTCATAATGTGTTTTCTTCAGCTCCTTCTCGTAGAACTTGCCGAGAATCGGTTGACCGGCATAATCGATTAAATTGTACAAGGGTACGTCACGTCAATACCTGATTCACTTGTAAGTCCAATTGGGCGTGTATCCCCCAATTGGGTAAACATATGTTTATATTTGCTGATACGAACCCAGTCACCGAAAAATTAACTTGGGTTTTCGTATGCTCACATGACTCGTGTTCAAACGAGCGATTATTGTGGACTCGTGTCTTTTGGTCACATCAATAGGTCTCATACCTATAGAGCGATGTTTCCGACGATTGTAAGCGTCCACCAGACTGTCTACTTGATCGACCCACTTGTATTTCTTTAAGTGTGCGATTGAAGCACTCGACAATGGTTGCCTTAAGCGGGCTATAGGTAAAATAATGATAGATTCCTTAGTCCTTTATAAGAGATTTGAACTCGGAACCCCTAAATTCCAATCCCTTGTCAGTATGCAATAAAGCTGGTGTCAATCCGGATTCATTGAAAATCGAAGCCATCGCGGCAATTACTTCCTTACTGGGTTTCCCCTTCAGCAGTTTTTGACGCTGAAGATCAACGGTCGTCCGATGAAGGGGATGAAGAGTATGTCGACGTGTGACGAATGGAATGACCTTAAAAGGAGGCCTTAGAGGTAGACGCCGAGGCTGCTCCATGCTCCAGCCAAGAGCGGCCCCAAAAATGATTTACTCCCTTATATTGAAACTTTAAATTTTATTTTTAGGAACCTTAAAGTGTATTGTATTTTCACCTCTTATTCTACTTTTGTTTTTCACAAATGTTGCCATCATTAATTCTGATTATAGAAATATTAATTTTCAACGGTTTATTAAACAAAGGATTGAATTATATTAAATCTAATAAGTTCACTAATATATTAAAGACAAAACATCGATCCGAGACAACTCAGACGAACTTTCTCAAATACGAGTTCAATATTACTTAGCCCAGTGTTTTTGATAAAATATTAATTTTCGAGTTTTCATTGGTAAATTTAATTATTATTAAACATTTTATCAAAATGTATAGTAAAAATGCTTTCTTCTCGGCGGGGAATCGAACCATTTTAGAACTTTTTTAGAAATCACAATCACTGTAATTTTGTAAAGCCAATCACCGACGGTGATTGTTACTTTTAAATCACCGGTGAAAAATCACAGTCCCTGTGATATTCAGGGAACGTGTCGTCTAATCGCCCCTTATGACTTACTTTTACCCTTACTGACATGCCTCTTACTATAGGTTTGTTCCAACCACACTTCAAACTAGTTTGAAACTGTCCGATGCATGCGTTCAAGAGTTCAATCAAAGCCACAAGAGTTCAATTTTAGTCCGATCCGCACGCTTCGGACAGTTTCAAACTAGTTTGAAGAAGTGTGGTTGAAACAAACCTTATAATTAGTAGTTATATACAGTAGATCCTTTAAGGGTAGGAGAAGGATGAAAGAAAAACTACTTCATTTTTCTTTTCGGCTTTGCCAGCCATTTTCAAGCCTAAAAGCAATAATTTATTGTAAGCATGACAGTGTTACATAATGACTCATTTCATAAGTTGAGTGTGAATTACTAATAATTAAACATTACCTCTATAACTCATCTAAAAAGCCCTCAAGCTAACAATAAATTAGGGAAATTTTACCATAATTTAAAAGACAAAATCCCTTTCTACCAGAAAATAGGAACTGTGTACGAAATTCCATGTGGACAATGCCCGAAGAGTTATGTAGGAGAAAGCAGCCAACTACTGGACTGGAGCAACACCGCTGCGACCAACAGAAATGCAATGCTAACACAGCTCTCTCCAGCCATACTCTAGCAACGCATCACAATTTCAATTTTGAAGATACACAAATTATAGGGAGAGAGAATAGTAATAACAGGAGGAAAATGATGGAAGCGTTAAATATTGCCATTAATTTAGAAAAAACTGTAAATATTAAAACAGATTCTAGATCACTAAATAAATTTTATAGCAGAGTTTACTATTCGAATTCAAAAATCCCGCCACTTAACCCGATACATACGTAATGGATACTGACTGATTATGATAAATAATAAGTAATATCATTAATATTATATTATATTACACACTCAATTAGATTTTAATTGTGACTTGTTTTACTAGTTGTTTAAATTTATTTTTAACTTTATTTTAATGTTTTGTTGTCACTGATAAGATAAGATTGTCTGTTATCAGAGTCCTTTATCAACTTGAACCTTTAACAATGAGACTCACTCGATTATTCTTTTTGTACTATAGTCATGTTTCAACTTTATTATTATCTTTTTAATTGTTCTTTTTTTCGTTAATATTTGATTGTTGAGAGTTAATTTAGTCTTCTAGTTTGTGATATTGTTATGCGCTATTTTTTACCTTCAAATGGCTATGATTACTTCGTTGTTCATGGTAATCTTACTTGTTACTGTACTTCTTAAACTATTAATTCTGTGTAAAGAACGTAATTTATGCTTTGTTGCATCTTTCAGAACTGCTATAATGCTAATTAATGTATGTTACAGTTTTTAGGATTTGACTTGGTAAACAAGTAGTTCCCCAATTTTAATGAACTCAGAACACTGTTGTTAACGCTTTAGCTTGAGGGCTTTTTAGATGAGTTATAGAGGTAATGTTTAATTATTAGTCATTCACACTCAACTTATGAAATGAGTCATTATGTAACACTGTCACGCTTACAATAAATTATTGTTTTTAGGCTTGAAAATGGCTGGCAAAGCCGAAACGTCGCCAAAAGAAAAACGAAGTAGTTTTTCTTTCTTCCTTCTCCTACCCGTAAGGCCCCTTTCACACGGAGCTGGTCCGGCCCGCAGCTAGATGCGGACGCGGGCCCGGATTAAGTATGATCTTAGTAAAACCATAGATCCTTTCACACGGCGCGGATGCGGGTCCGGACCCGCGTCCGCACCGTGTGAAAGAGGCCTTAAGGATCTACTTTATATAACTAAGAATTACTTCAGGGTACACACTTCTGACAACCACAAACCTTTTAATGTTTTAGCACAGGTTCTCCAGGTTCTTATTAATTAATTACACATATTTTGTTTCAGGTTCCAATGAACCTCGACAACCCAGTCTCTCACATTATTTTTGTAATATGGGAATCAGTGTGTGTTCAAACAACTATATTCGTTATCTTTGGATTAGTTGGAAGTCAATTTTATGTCTACTCACACATTATTTCAGAGTTGATGGTACTTCTAGCAGCCTTAAAACGTTTGAAAGAACTAGATAACGAATTTGAAACTAAAATGGCCATTAAACAAATCGTTATACATCACCAAACCATCTTAAAGTAGTTATCTATAATTTTATTAAATTAAAAGTGATACTATGGCGTAATACGAGTACAAACAGACATCGGAGTAACAAACTTACCTGTTTTAATATATGTTTACCATTACGTACAAATATGTTCCATGACTGCTAAGATGTTATACTCGTGAGCATTTCGGGCATACTAAAACTAAGGTAAACATTAGAGAAAAAAAAAAATCGGTCGTTACTGAATACATTCATAAAAGTGTATTTCAATATTTACTATTCAATACTACAATATAATAACTAGCTGGATACCCGCGCTTCGCTACGGAGTGTTATTTTAAATTGATAAGTTTAAATAAACAACCATCAAGAAACATTTAAATTATTTTACAATGCGAGAATATCTAGATTAATCCCTCCTACTAATACCCCTTCCTTTTTGATACGATAATTTGCAAATATCCCAAATTTTCCCCCTCCTAAATGTAAATACAAAACTGTACATATCAATAATTACAGTGCTCTTAAAGAGCTTTTCAACAATATGCATCATGAAGAGTATTCATTACTTTGATCCCGTATTCATTACTTGTACCCCGTACTCCTTTCTACAAAATGTTATATAGGAAGTGACTTTCATCTTGTTTTGAAGGAAAAGTGAGTAAATATTCATCAAATTTGGATAAAATAAAAAAATTAAAAAAATGGCCGCCATCTTGAATAAAGACGTCGGATTTTAAAAATATTTCTTAGCGAGCACCTAGGAGGTAAATGGTCATAGGTCCAGTGGTTTCAGAGATATCTTGATGTGTCAGTGAGTGAGTTGTATTTGGATTTTATATATATAGATAACATTATAATAAAGTAAGGTTGGATCTAGAGATGAAACTAAAATTTTAAGTGGCACGAATGAAGTGAAACCTTAAACATCTGGTGGTAAGTATATTATTGATAATGTAATATATTTTTATTCGCAGAAGTTTTCAAGAAATACATACGTTTTTGTGTCTGATGAACTTCGTGATCATAACTTGTGGAGTTGCAGTAATGACAATAACTGGCTTCGCATTGATATCAGTGAGTATTATTTTTAATTTTAATTTTTACAACTAGAAAATAGGATAGGAGAGTCTAAGCTGAGTTTAACCCGGCTCAATTCCCAGACAGGTCGAACTTGATGTATGATAAAAAAAAAAAAAATTGGATTCGAAAAGGAAGTGAAGCAATTTTTGTTTTATTAAGTGTGCTAGATCAAGAAGTTTTCAAAATATTAACATCTCAAAAATTCATTAAGATAGACTGCCTTGTAATATAGTAAAACTTTGCTTAGTTAACCTCTAAATCAATTACTAATCTAATTGTGTGAATAATTAATAACTCGCTATAATTAACTACCTCGGCTATGCCTCGGGATTAAACTTCGAAGTTTTCCTCGGCTTTGCCTCGGGATTTAGACAGTATGGTCCCTCGGCTACGCCTCATGAACCAACCAAAACGCTCAGGGTGTAATGACTTTGTTTCCTCTCTTGGTGCGTAAATAACTATTTCTTTTCTACGTGTTGCAGGACAATACTTCAGTGAAGATGAAGTTTTTGGGGATCATGATTATACAGCTAATTTTCACATATACTTCGTGTCGTTTATCACAGGATATCACTGACGCTGTAATAATACTTAATTTTAATATATTAATAATTATTTAAATTATTAATTAATTTTAAAATATCCAAAAGTTACTGTAGGAGTTAATTAACCTCTTTAAGTTTATGTATTTGTAAAAAAGAAACTCTGGATTTTCTGAGAAACTCTCTGAGTTTCTTTTTTTTTGCAGACAAGTTTCTTTTTACTTATATTACGTTTCTTAATCTAAAAGGCGGAGACACACATGCCTGCAGCTTGAACAAAAGCATGCCAGCTACATGCACGTGGATATGTTAAATGGCATGCCTGTAGCTGGCAAGCAAGCAGGTAAAAACTTAATAGAAATCCTTGGCATGCCAGTTACTGGTAAATACCCTCTTTTGGCATGCCAGTTACTGGTAAATACCCTCTTTTGGCATGCCAGTTACTGGTAAATACCCTCTTTTGGCATGCCAGTTACTGATAAATACCCTCTTTTGGCATGTCAGTTACTGGTAAATACCCTCTTTTGGCATGCAAGCTACTTCCCCAATTTGACAGCATGTGCGTATCTCCGCCTTAACATTATTAATACAATGAAAATGCGTTGATTCTTTCACCAATTTGTTTTATTTTTTAAGGGTTTCGAGGTAAGGCAGGCTTGTTACAGTACAGAGTGGATGTCGATGGATCGAAGCTCAGTTCGAAATCTTCAGATTATGGCAGAAAGAGCTATCCGACCACTTTCTTTTATAGCTCTTACTGGTCATGAACTATCCCTGGAAATGTATATGGGTGTAAGTAAATACAAATATATTTAAAAATTCCATCACGTACATTATTAATTTTAGGCTTTTACAATAGGGGGGGGGGGGGGGGGGG
>KZ652264.1:129803-148732 GCA_001010745.2 Gerris buenoi
CAAAAAAAAAAAAAAAAAAATCAACCCTTAAGTTTTTTACCCTAATTTTTTTGAAAAATATTTTTAAGTCGCTATATTTTTAAAATGTGTGGGTAGGTGCAAGACATATACATGCTTAATTTTAAATTCAGCGGACGAAAGGAGTAGCCGTGAGAGCTTTTCTTTTTTGATTAATATGGTATTAATTCATTAGTTGTATTTTCTGCCGAATTAATTATTTTGGAAGACGTATTATTCTCCTCATAATTCGTTATAATCACTTAAATCACTCATTGGTTTTCACAAAAAACTCGAAATAAACAGTTACTTTTAGTAAACAAACAGCAAATTAGTTTTGTTAAATGTAAACAAAGTCGCTAATCGTGCGTCAAGGTGAAGAATTCTTTCTACCGCCCTAGGACGGAAAAAAAGAGGAATTCTTCAGAATTATGAGACGCGCATGCGCAATGAATACAAGTACGTAAAGAATCACTTTTTACGCATCAAAAAATAGATACAATGTTTATATTTCGTAACAATCGTAGATGATTCCGTTCTTGAGAATGATCACGAAGATCCGATATCTTCAGTACGATTGGAAGCAATATATAAATTACAAATGTGTTGTGAAGATTTAAAAGGATGTTACACACACAAATGATAAAATTAATTCATTAGCGTGGATAAGAATTTTTTGAAAGATTGAGAAGCCACGAATTTAAAAGGAAAGAGAATAATTGAAATTTAACAAATTACAGTTAAGAATGAACTGACTATATGCAAAGCATAACAAAGTTTCGGATCTTAAAAGAAAGATAATAAACAATGCACAACTTAAGACATTAGAAAAAGTTATAAAGTAAATAATAAAGGAAAAGTGTTTATTATTAGATTATATTGTGGCCTCATTCGTGACTTGACAGGTTGAGATGTTTACAAGAAAACCAGCACAATTATCATCGACTCACGAAAACCTTGAGATCGATAGCTAGGCACGTGTTTCACCTCGCTGGGAATCGAACCCAGGCGTCTTACTTTTAGCCCCTTTAATAACAAACTGCTGTATAATGTCTAACTAACTGTATAACCATGGTGGGAATTGAACCCAGGCTCCTTGCATTTAGCATCTTCCTAATGACAGAATGTTATATTATCTCTAACTATCTGTTTCACTTTTGTGGGATCCGAACTCATGCTCCTAACATTTAGTACCTTCCTTCTAACAAACTGCTATATTATCTTTAACTATCTGTTTCACCTTGGTAGGAATTGAACCCAGTCTCCTAACATTTAGCACCTTCCTACTAACAAACTTTTATATTATCTTTAACTATCTGTTTCACTTTGATGGGAATTGAACCCAAGCTCAGTGAAAGATAAAGTAAAAAGTGTTAAATCAAATGATAATTATTATTAACTATGGGAGACAGAAAGAGGTAATAGATTCCAGTGTCAGGACAAACCTCGTTGGTAGAGCGCTATACTGAAAATGTAGAGGCCCGTGGTTCAAGTCCTGGCACTGGAGTCTATTTTCCTCTGTCTGTCTCCCATTCTTAATAATAATTATAATTTGATTTAAATTAAAATACACTGCCAATTAGTGTGGCGCATCCTATCATATACTTTATGGTTATATTAACATTAACGTTTTATTACTTTATTGTTATATTGTGGAAGAACAATTAATATTTTTTAGCGATCTTTAACACTTCATAAGGGTGTCGCTGTAGGTTTTACTAAAAAATTGCATTTGAAAAAATGTTCGTCTCATTGAATAGATAAGGTTTGATTTTTTCCCCGACCGAAAATTCCAAGTTAAAGTTGAAGTTGAAGGGCGTGAACGCTTGAACGGATAACGTTGTCCAACGAACTCGTCCTGGGCATTGGTAAAATGAACGTGTCTACCAACTTTCATCAAAATCGGTCGACATTTACTCAAGTTATCATCGCACGTTTCATGATTCGCGGACACACAGACCGACAGACACGGAACCAAAAATGTTCCATGATGTCTGAAACGGATTTCTGTATTGGAATTTTTAAAATCAGAGGCATAAAACTTTTTCGTTCTTAAAAGTGAACACAATGCTTCCGTTACCTTCGGTAAGCTCGGAAGCAAAATAATTATTTACTATTATTGTTCATATTCTATGTTATTGGAATGAGCCCATATTAAATACTCTGATTTAGTTTAGAATTTCTAATCATCTCTAAGCGGAAATGTATACTTACTTGTAGAAGTGACTAATTGCGGGAGATATTTTTTCCAGAAGGCGCACTGCTTGAGCCTTGGGCCCCGTCCAATTTCCGAGGAATTAACATCCAAGGTGAGGTATTCCCGTCCGTAGGCCGTGTGGAGAGGCCAGTAAGTCGACGTCCAGGTACCGTCGCTACACAGACTCGGATTCCTAATAACATAAAACATAGTTTTGACATCTATAACTTAACTTTCCACCGCCAGAGTTCACAGTCTAATAAATCTATAAACTTTCCGGAGGAGACCAAGTAACTCTGAAATTTTTAGATTTAATATTTTCATATTAAAACCAGAAAATAAATTAAGATTGTTTTGTACAGTTTTCATTTCACTTCCTTTTTAACTCCTAGGGCGGAAGTCCCTTGTTAATCTAATTATTGTCATCTTACTATTACATTTTTATATTTAATTATCCTTCTCAGATTCAGTATTTTTTCTCTAAATTCAAATAAACTAAATATAATTATTATTTTTTACTTTTAAATAAAACTAAGAATTTATCAGCTAAAGCTAATTAAGTTATTCAAGGGTTCTCCCTTCTTCACAACCAGACTGGAATAGTCAGTCTGGCCCAGACAGTGGTAGAGAAAATATCTAACCTCCCTCTACTCACTTCTGAAGCAATCTTGCCATCATCAACTCAACACGGCATTGGTCAGAACATACATTCTTACGAGCAGAGACGGCAGAGGACCCCTTCACGTTCATCCGATTCCAGAGGAGGAGGTGCTTTCCCGATCATCACATTCACCAACACCAACTCGCAAGTCAACTATTATAACTATCATTTAAACTTAAAATTTGCTTTCTTTATAAATTCTTTCATAACTTAAACTATTGCTTATAACTTTAAGTATTACTTATAACTTAAAATCAACTTACTATAACTTTAATTAAACTCATATTTTATAATCTCATATTTTTTTATAATATTTTATCATTTCAATTACACATATTTTTCTTAAAACTGTAAACTGAATCTGTTTTTACTTATTCTTTATATAACCTTGCTTAACTTTTCACCTATAATATCATCAATTCATCTATTTTTTAAACGTCCTGTATCATCGTACAGGTGGTCCTTTACTTTACCCCCTATGGATTTGTAGTACGTTAATTGGATTTTCTAACATCCCCTTCGGCTGCAACAAAGATTCAAAAGTCGACAGCATCATTAAAGATTTGCAATTGTATTTTTACTTTTTTTTTTAGTATTGTAATGATATGGTATGTACTTTTTCTATTCACAATCAATTTTTTTTTTTAAATAAATTCTTATAATTTACACACATAATGGAGTATTAAAGAATTATTAGTAAATTGCTAAGATCTGTATTTTGTTTCCTGACAGCAGAAACGACTTTATTTTTTTGTGTATGAAGGGCGGTATTATTAGAAAATTAAAGATTATATGATTAACCTAAAAAATATCTGAACTATGAATTTGGTTTGTATAGAATAACATTTAAAGTTACTTTTTTGATAACTGGTTATGTGATTACCCGGTTTTTGCGAAGTTTGCCCAATACTTCATAAAGCGTTTGCTCAACTGGACCTCGAGGGGGTGGTAGTTTTTAGCCGGGTTCATGGGGTCTCCGAATATGTAGCTGATTTCGTCACCGTGGAGGACGCCGGTCCACGAGGGCCAGGGACTGTTGAGCGAGCGGTGCTTAAAGTAATACATGTAAACGTTGTTCCCCGTTTCGGCGTACCGGTGGGCGAACTCGTTGACCGCACAGGTAAAGTGGTAGTCACCCACCATCTTGTCGAGTGCGTCTCTGTTCTGGATGGGATCCTCCGGGTTGAGCCACTCAGTGTATTCGAACACGACGGCCTGACGCGCCACGTTGTTCAAGTAAGGGTTGAGTTCCCGAACGGCTTGCAGGAATTCCTCCCTGTTCACGTAGACGTTCTCTTCCTTCCTGAACAGCTCCGACAGGTAATAAATAATAAAGTAGTACCCTTCTTCCGTGTTGCTTCCCATCATTATGTTGGTCTTCTTGAAATTTTTCGCTTCCAACGATTTCATCGGCAAGTCGTCTATGAACGTACCGTCGACTATGGGCACGAACGGGAACTCGCAGATGCCGAGGGTACCCCATTCGTTTTCGACTATGACGCTGGCATTGGTCTTCCTCAGACAGCTGATGACTTCGTCTATCTTGGAACGGGTGTGCGGACAGCCGACGGCTTCGGCCAGACGTAGACCGCGGAGATAACTCTCCTCTCTAGATATGATTGCCCAGGGTACCGTCGCCGACCCGGACTCCATAATCGCCTGGTTAAACAGGTTCCTGCTGAGGGGGCTGAGCAGGTGCAGCGACACGGACGCGGCTCCGGCCGACTCCCCGAACAAAGTGATGTTGTTGGGGTTCCCTCCGAATTCGGCGATGTTGTCGTGGACCCACTGGAGCGCCATCAGCTGGTCGTAGAGGCCGGCGTTACCCGGCACCTCCGGGCTGTCGAAAAACAGGAAACCCATGGAGGCCACCCTGTACTGCATCGAGACGACGATGATGTTCTCCTCCGAGACCAGGGTCTTAGGGTCGTAGACGTCGAGCGAAGCCGAGCCCGAGTAGAAGCCGCCACCGAATATCCACACCATGACGGCTGCTCCTTTGGGCCTCGGTTTGGGCACGATCACGTTGATGTAGAGACAGTCCTCCGAGACCAGGGTGTTGGGGTTCCACATCGTGGCGCCGGGGAAGTCGCCGAACACGGTGTCGATGATCTGGACACAGCTGTTCGGTTGCTTGGTCGCGTTGAAGACGAACTCTTCTCCGTTGCCGTCGACTATGTCCCATCTGTCCAGCGGTCTCGGATGTCGAAACCGAAGCTTCCCTGCAAAACAAAAGAGAAAGTGAAAACACGACGACTTTATTAATTAACTGTTAACACAAATTGTTACAGACGTTACACAAAGAGAATAAAGGTCAAACCGTTCCACTTTAAATCGAGCACTTGAAAAGCTCTAATTATATATTAAACAGCTATAATTTCACGTTTCCCTAACATACATTAATATGCCGTAACATTTTATATTTATTATCCAAATAACATTATTTTCAACTTTTTTTTATTACAACAGCTTTATATTTTAGGGAACTCGAGCACGCGAGTGTAATTTACCGAACCGACTCGCTGATAAACCGGCTCGAGTTATCGGCTTTAGAAATGTTTCGAATAACGAAATAATAATACGATATTATAGTTGTACAGATATGAAACTTTAGATACGGCTACATCGGGATTAGTCGGAAGGTTCAGGTTCGACACTGTTTGGACGGTTTTATCGAATCATAGCATTACGTCCGATAGAGAGGGTTAATTTGACAAAGGCACCTCGGGGCCGCGGCCCTGTCCAAAACGGTGAAGGGTCTAATTCGGAACCGGATCGATATATTTACCTTGATTCGGAATTACAGGTAATCTGGGCGCCGCTCCTGTTAGCTAATGAACTTGACCTTTGTGCTAGGGATCGATATTTGTTTAACCCCTTTTTATACCGAGTAATCAAGCCGACGGCATTAGACCCGGCGACACGGTAAACAATAAATATGTGCCCGTGTCTCCCTCGACGCCATCTCGATTCATTTGGATCCCTGTCCCAAACTTTTTTATCTACATCTACAGCGTCGATTCAAGTCGCTTTTATCTAACACGTTTTCTCCTCAAATACGGCAATACGGATAAATGAAAACTTTTAATTACCTATATATATATTTTACATTCATGTCAACGATAATTAAGTTTTTTGCTTTTGATTTCGTGTTAAAAAGTCGTGATTGAGAGAAAAAACGAGAACAAGCATCGTTTGGTCGAACTAATGAGGTTTTTTTTAAAGTCGTAACTTTTTCGTTCAACTTAATTTTCGCAGTTTTTTTTTTTTATAAATGAGTTAAAAGAGAAAGTTTTTTCTTTTTCCGTAAACACTGAAATTGAATAAAAAAAAGGAAAGTGAAGTTTAGTGAGTATTTCCGCCGATACAATTAAAACAAAAATAAATTTTTCAAATTATAGGAACTTTGTTAAGTTTGACTAATGGTTTTAATAATGCTGTAAACTTGTTTGAGGGCTTTACTCTCCAAAGAGTTTCGTTTCCCTGATGCTTTACGCATAAACCATTTTACTGCTTTATACAAAAGACTACATACTTTTAAAACAACTTCAGTGCAATTTAATAAAGATTAAAAAAAGGAAAAAAATAAGATACAACTTTTAATTAGGTTTTTTCTTAACTTTAAAATCAAGTTTAAAAATTTTTGCTTTTACTGAAATTTTTATATAACTTAATCATACTTATTAAGTCTTAAAGACAAAAATTGATCAGTATATTGTGAAAAACCCGCAATAGTATGTTAATACAGATTGGGTTAGACCACTTTAGTTGTCAAAACCATGATGTCGAATGTTTAATGTACATTAGGTACGACCACTTTAGTTGGGTATTTTCAGGAAACTGAGGCCAAAACCGCAATATCTTCAATTTATATATTTTTAATTTCCATCATTTTTGTTTTTCATTTTAACACTTCACAAGTGAGGGCCCTTCAGTATAATATGTCATTGCACCTGGAGCATGGGGATTTGTTCTCAAACATTAGTTACAATCAATTAGTTATAATGTGTAATAAAAAAATAAGCACAAACATAAAATACAAATTTATTGTTTTTTTTAATTAAAATTTTTTGTTCCAAAGCATCAATTTAAAGTCTTATTAATTTTGAGTGAGTTCAACAAAATATTTGTAATTTATTCTGTAGGATGGTTCAATTTTTACTAGGGTCACGCTGTCAAGCTATCCTGTCACTAAGCTGTAAGATATTGACGTGACTTTTAAAAGGGATTATGATTGCCTTGTTCGAGTTTTGAAGGGGATGATTACCCTTTAACCAGGAAGGTTAAGGGGTTTTGGTATTAATCTTCAGAGAACGGAAATTGGTCTTCAACTGAAGCATCAGTATAATATTATGTTAATGCAGGATATAAGCAGAATGAAACATATTATAATTCAATTAAATTAAGAGTAATTTGAAGGTACCAAATACTAATGATTCTTGCATTGGTATAAAACCCTAACTTATAGTAAGGATCATAAAAGTGGTTCATATTCAGCTGGAGCGGGAGACCTCATATCTTGGTGATTGTAATTGAGTTGAGACAGGAATACAGGTCCACAGAAAGTAAGCACGTTGCTTAAAAGCTGGACAAAAGACACCCAGAAAATGAGCACGTTGCTTATAAGCTGAATGGCAGACTACAAGAATGTGAGCACCTTGCTTATAAGCTGGACGAAAGACTCCTAGAAAGTGGGCACCTTGGTTATAAGCGGGATGAAAGACTCCCAAAAAGTGAGCACCTTTGTTATAAGCTGGAAAGACTCCTCGAAAGTGAGCATCTTGGTTATAAGCTGGACGAAAGACTCGTAGAAAGTAAGTACCTTGTTTATAAGCTGGACGAAAGACTCGTAGAAAGTAAGTACCTTGTTTATAAGCTGGACGAAAGACTCCTAGAAAGTGAGCACCTTGTTTATAAGCTGGACGAAAGACTCGTAGAAAGTGAGCACCTTGTTTATAAGCTGGACGAAAGTCCCTAGAAAGTGAGCACGTTGCGTATAAGCTGGACAAAAGACTTCATAGAAAGTGAGCACCTTGTTTATAAGCTGGACGAAAGACTCGTAGAAAGTGAGCACCTTGTTTATAAGCTGGACGAAAGTCCCTAGAAAGTGAGCACGTTGCGTATAAGCTGGACAAAAGACTTCAAGAAAGAGAGCACCTTGTTTATAAGCTGGGCGAAAGACACACAGAAGCTGATCACCTTTCTTAAAGGAGCAACATTGATCCTTCAATGGGAAAAAGGATCTAATGACAAAAATTTCCCACTTTACTACCAGTTAAAGAAGGACAGCTGCTGATTAGGTGAGGTGATAAGAATTTTACCGTCCCTTCTTCACACAGCCTTCACACTGGGGTGTAGATTGTAGATGTCGATTTAGTCACGTGTGCAGTAGAATGCCTAGTGGATGAGGAAGAGAAACTAACGGGCGCAAGAGGCTGAAACTTTTGGAACCAAAAGGGGGCTAATTATAACCTACCATCTAAATTGCATTAAAATAGTACTAATACTAGTTGCTAAGATAATGTTGATTAGCAAAAAATTTAAGCGGCAGGCCGACAGAGAGACACAAAACCAAAAATGTTCCCTGAAGTCTGAAACAGATTTATGTCTTAAAAGTTTTGAAATCGGAGGCATAAAATATTTTAGTTCTTCAGACCAATCACATAGCTCACAGCATTACCGTGGGTAAGCTCGGAAGCAATACTTGCTGTTTTTTTGTTTTTTTTTCTGTTTTTAAAATGCAGTAATCTGATAAGATGCTAAGAGAGTTGCTGGATAATCAGTTAAAATTTACTTGTTGTCTTTTGACAGGTGTTCTTACTGAAAGCTGTCTTACTACTTTGACATCTACACCTGCATGGTTGAGCTGAAAGCAGTGTTAGAAAAAGAGCTTTAGCACTATTCCATGTCCTATGAAGGACTAAATGTTAAAATCAAGAATCATCCTCTGAATTATATCAGAGGAACAAGGTTTTGGTCTAATACTCAACTATCAAAACTTGTATATTCGCGAAAATGAATTAATAATTCTCATACTTACACTGCTCATTTGCAGACAAGAATATTGAAATAATGTTGTACTATAAACTTGTAGGTTTAGATCGGTAGAAGTTTAGTGAATATATTATCTAATTAGTAAGATATATTCACAGAATGTAGATGGTAAACATGACGTCGGGGAATATTTGATAAAAAAAAAAAAACTTTTTTAGGAGTATTGTATTTAGATGGGAGGTCACAATTGACCCATTTTAAGGGTCCTTATTTATTTCCATTTTCGTTACATTTCGCAAACCTTTTCTTCATAAACACCTATATGGTATGTTTAAATGTACTTTCATGGAACAAGAAATAATAGTAGGATGAGCATGTCCAAGTACATCTGCATCTAAGCGTCTCATCTCTTTTTAGTTTCGTGTTCAGAGACGTCTTTTCGAATGAAAGGATTTTTTCGATACGAAAAAAGGACCTCTGCCTTTCAACAGGTCACGCCCTTAAGGACATGATTAAGGACTAAGGTAATTTTAAGGACATAATGCTGGACGAGTGTGTTAAGTGCTGTGAAGTAATAGTGAAAAAGTTTTAATGAAATTCTAGGTTGATTGTGTTATTATGAATATAAGTAATTGTTGGTCTCCATCATTACTCATTCAGTTTTGACTAAATTTGAATGGATTGTCAAATGAAAAGAAAGAAAAGGAGGTTAGGTTGAAAAGAAAAGGTCCTACCCTGCCCTTTGTCTCAATTCATTGGGTTTAGTTTATTTCTGCGTTTGAATAGAAACAGCCTGCCCTGCGTCACCTGCGTCTCAATGTAACTATCTCTATGTAACTGGGTTAACTATCTCATTCGCGTTACTCCCCTTTTCCTATAGAGTTACAGTCTGTCTCAAATGAGAGTTAGTGCATTGAGCCAATGAGAGTTCAAGATTTGCCCTCTGGATAATCTTGTAAGGTGACTATAGTGGCTTTATTTTTACCCTCAGAGGTTAGCCAATCTGTGAGTCACTTGATTTCCTGCACGGTTAACGCACTAACTCTCGTTTGTGACAGACTATAATGATTTTATTCGAGATTTCTTTTTGGGACCGTACTATCGCCGAAGTTACGGAATGCCTGTACTTCATAATCTTCCGTTAGCCTACGTTCTAAAAGGATTCGTCTAAGTGAGTGCTTACAATAAATCATTATACAACGGTTGAGAATTCTAATTGAAAACTCATTTGGTGCGTAGGCTTCCGCGAGTAAGACACATAATAAACAGCATGGTTATCCGGGGAAATCTGCATCACGATGGGGTGAAAGTGACGCACCCAGAACTAAAACCCCTTTATTAAGCATATTTTACCAGAAACCGGAAATCCAAGCTGTATATTATGAAAACTGATTGTCTTTAAATGATTTGTTACCCAACGGTTTCTGAGCGTAGGGAATGGCGAGCCATGCGTCGACGAGTTTGCCGGTAGGAGCGGCAAGGGTGATGCCTCGCACCTTTCCCTTGTTTGTCTGGATCACCAACGGATCCTCTTGGTGAGGTTCAGGCGTCGCAGAGGCAGCCGCCCCGAATATCAGAGTCATCACAAAGATCCAACTCATAACTTCATCTCGGGCTCAGCTACAATCCACTTCTGAAATCAACAACAAAAACAAATTATAAACAAACCCAAGACAACACAGATTGTCGAAAGAATTCAAGGATCTCTTATACAGGGGATGGAATGTTAAGAAGGGGTTTAAGGCAAAAAAAAAGTGATCCCACGGAGGTAAGAGAAATTGGAGAAAAGAAAATCATACTGCGCATGCTCTACGAACTTTGGACTGGAACAGATTACCTTCTTTGTTAATTTTGAATCAGGTTATAAACGGATCATTAACTTTTAAACATAAATAATGCAAAACAAGTCTCTATAAACTGCTAAATATAGTCCAAATATCAATCACAAACAGCACAAAATAAGAATTACAACGCATTGAGAGAATGTAACGCAAGGGAGAGTACAACGCAATCTGTTGATTGTTAATAACCTTCCGCACGTTTCTTGGTAACCTATAAAAAAGAGGAAAGTAATTTGTCCTATTGGAGCTTATATTATACATATCTCCATGGGGCCACTTTTTTGCCACAAGCCTCCATCCCCTTTATATAAGATCCTTGAAAGAACTCCAGATTTGCAAGTCTATAATTAATTTTAATGTATCTACAATTTGTAAGGTAACAAAGAAAATATTGCCAACTGTGGCACATAGCTTCTTATCACGTATTTTATTGATTTCATGCTTTTACAAGCCATTGTTGTCTAATTTATTTAATTGTTTCCCCGTTTTTTTAATCTGTCAACATTTTTTTGATTTCTTAAGGGGCCCACACACTTACAGTTTAACTGAAGATAATGATCTGACAGTCCACGGAGCTTGGCCACACACTCGTCAGTTTTACTTTAGGGGCCCACACACTTACAGTTTAACTGAAGATAATGATCTGACAGTCCACGGAGCTTGGCCACACACTTGTCAGTTTTCCTTAAGATGACGGACTGCAGTCGGAGGTGAACTGCAGGTGTGTGGAGGGTTGAGGCGAGGATCGGATGGAAGGAGAGACGACAGTCCGTGGACTGTCAGGCCACGGACTGTCAAAACAAAATCGTCTTTATTTTGTTTATTTCCCTCCGTCGGACTGCAGTTAAAAATCGTCAGATCTCGGCCTGCAGGCGCTCATCGCACAGTGTGTGGCGCATACAGGCACAGATCTGTAGTTCTTTACGATTGCCTGCAGGCTGTGGACTGTTAATGTGTGGTGATCTGAGATTTTGGCCTTACGATAATCGTATAAGACAACGGCCTGCAGTTAAACTGTAAGTGTGTGGGCCCCTTTAGATGAATAAAAGTCTCAATTTAGTGTGGTGTCAAGTGAAATGACATATTATGACAGGAGTATTTATTATTAGATTAGTGTGTGTTTACTTATGTTAAAATATATAGTTATTATAAAATGTATATAGTTGATTACACATGGCGCAGTCGGTATTAGTACAATGAGTACTAAAAAGCGTACCTCAAAAAGAGTGAACAAGAAATCATCTAAAGATGATGAATCAGACCAAGAGTCAATGTGGGAGTCAGTCAAGAAGCTGGAGAGAAAAACAGAAAAGGCAATTGACGGATTAGAAGAAAGATTCACAGCCCAACCATGTGAATTGAAAGGCACAATAGTAAATCTTATGGGAAGAAAAAATCCGGAGAAGTTAGGTAGCAACATCGAACGCGATAGTTTAGACCATAACCAACGGATGGACAAAACGTCTTACAGAAGCCCACGGATTGCTGTCAAGATACCAGGACCTGTAAAACTTAGTGAAAACTTGACACTAGGTCAATCCAGAGACTGGAGGCAGGCTTTAGAAAACTATTTAGTGCTACAAGGACTAGATGTGGACGAAAGAGGTCAAGTTACCGCTCTAGTACAGACGTTTCTGGATCAATCAATGATTGACGTGGTTCGCATAATAATCAAAATAGAAGACGTCAAAAACGTCAGAGCTAGCTTCGTCCTAAATAAAATTGAAGAATATTTCAAGAATAAGGAAAATGGACGCATGAGGCGTTGCCACTTTCTTGCGAGGAAGCAAGAAGAAGGGGAAACGTTCATCAACTTCTATCGTGACAAGGTAAAACTTTTTAGACTTAACGATCCATGTCCACATTGTTATGACCAATATTTGTCAGACCACATCATAGAATCCCTGTTAGATCCAAAAATGAGAAAAAAATGTAGAACTTTATCTGATTCAGCTGACTTAAACGATATAGTCAAACTATGTGAAGTGGAAGAAGCCGCAAACAAAGAAGAAAATCTATTTAAAAAACAGGTCAGCAAAGTAGCGAATGCCGGTAAAGGGAAAGAATGCGGTCGGTGTGGTGGTCCATGGCACAGGAATGTTAAGGAGTGTCCAGCAAATAGTTATAAGTGTCGCCGATGCAATATTAAAGGACATTTTACTAAATTCTGTAGAACAAAACGAGTTGAAAAAGTTCAAAACTCTGAAAAAGAAGATTGTAGTGACGATGAGGTAAACATTGGATGCTTAACAATTAAGTCCGTAGAGGGAGAAAACCAAAATAATCACTTGCTTACGGAAAATATTTGCAGACACGGGAGTACCAGTAAGAACTAGAACCGACAATGGGCCTCAATACAGCGCGTCAGAATTCAAAAGATGCGATGATGTCAGATTTCAAAAGTGCATGATGCGCACCAAGGAATAGTAAGGACAAAACGTCGTGCCAGGCAAACAGTCTATTGGCCTGGTATAAATATTGATATAACTAATATGGTGGAAGGTTGTGAAGCATGTCAAAGAGCTAGACCGTCGTTAGGAAGAGAACCATTAATATGCGAGCCTATACCAAGCAGACCTTTCGAAGATGTTTCGGCTGACTTATTCACTGCTGGAGGCAACAAATACATTGTATATGTCGACCGGTTGTCAGGGTGGCCAATTGTATGTCAACTTGGGAAACGGGACCCAACAGCTGACAAAATAATCACTTGCTTACGGAAAATACATCATCAAGTTGCCCAGTGGAAGAGTTCTTACAAGGAACCGTCGTCACATCAGAGAAGCTTGAAGGGGAGAGAGAGAGGAAAAGAGATGTGGTGTCAAGTGAAATTACATATTATGACAGGAGTATTTATTATTAGATTAGTGTGTGTTTACTTATGTTAAAATATATAGTTATTATAAAATGTATATAGTTGATTACACATTTAGGTAAAGTTAAAGAGCGCAGATGGTTCGAATCAATCTGGGGTTATCTGCGGTTTTCTTTCGATAACTATACGCTTTATACAATTCAGATAAGTACTATTGAAGCTCTGGTGTAAATAAAAATGTATGTCTGTGCACATGAGGAAGAGAAACAAATGAGCGAAGAAGGTTGAAACTTATATAGGGGCCAAAAGTGGGCTATTTATGACCATACAAATTTTATTAAAATAGGACGAGTAGTTGCTTAGATATGTTGATTAGCAAAAATTGAGCGACAGGCCAACAGACAGACACAAAATCAAAAATGTTCCCTGATGTCTGAAACGGATTTCTGAGTTGAAATTTTTGAAATCGGAGACAAAATATTTCCGTCCTTCAGAACTATCATATAGCAGCCGTTGCCTTCGGTAAGCTCAGAAGCAATACATGAATTAAATTAGATATTATTGGATTTGAATTCAGTCGTACTACGTACATGAAAGTAATTTCTTCTAGTTTGTCATACTAATCTTTTATAATAAACTGATCTGTAGCTGAAGCACTCTTGAAAGTTTAGCTACTTTGATAAACAAAATAAAAGTAGGTACAATAATGTTTTGATATCCGCGGATTACGTTCCAGTGTGCTCTGCGAATAGAGAACCGTACTGATAGAATCTTTGTCCATGACTGATGGCAAATTGAAGGCTTTTTCCTTTCTCTTTTTAACATCCCTCTTTTTTGAGCATATTTTAGCGTCGAATGCGACACTTAATATGACACTTCGATCGTATATTTTACCGCACAAAATTAAAAGCGGAGATATCGATAGATTACTGTTTTATTATCAAGTAAAGAGACAATTTTTTCATATTCTTTAAAAAGAGCTCGTGGAGAGGGTTACGTATAAATCCTTTAATTCAAACGACAACCTGTTCTGGTGATAGTTTTCTTAAAATATAACCTGTACGAAGCACGTGGATTATTATAATATTTAACGCTAACAGTTGATATGAAAAATCTGTCCTTGCGAGTGGTATAGTCGCGTTGCTAGACATGAATAAACCAAAAGTTTAGTTTGATCGTCACCCGACTCAAACTACTTACAATGATTGGGTCTCATTTACCGTGACGCGACGCGACGCTTCTATCTCCGTCTACCTTCTGTGATGTCGGCTCAGTCATCACATGCTGTGTGATGAATAAATTTATTTTAATATTTTAGCCGTTTGATAGTGTCAGTTGTTGATATCGACTAACTCAATCTGTTTTCATGAAGGGGAACTCTTTTATAATGATACGTTTCGTCTCGTACAGTATTTTATCATATGAAAGGATAACGATAAGAGATATCAGAAAGTGTCTGGAATTTTCTGGTAAAGTCACCGCTTCAAAACGATGTGAAAATTTCGAATTAACATTTCCTCAAGTAAAAGCATTTTAAATTGAGTAACAATAATATTAAAATAAATAATATTTGTTCAGGGACCGTCAGAACAATATTTTAGCGTTCTCGGACCATACCTGAAACATAAGGTAAAATCTTCAACATCTCGTGAAGTAAAAACCTAAACATATCTGGGTCGAACACTAGATATGTGAGACATGTTTCACGCTTGTGAAATAATTGATTAGATGATTATAGTAACAAGCTTGAATTAATAACATATAAATGGTGAGATCGAATTCCAGATATGTGAGAAATGTTTAACATTGATGATCTCATTGAGTAGATGAGTAAAGGTAAGACACTTGAATCAATGTTTTGACTGACACACTTGATAAGATCGAATCCCAGGTATGTGAGAAATGTTTAACATTGATGATCTCATTGAGTAAATGACTAAAGGTAAGACGCTTGAATCAATGGTATTAACCATCATAATTGGAGAGATCGAATCCCAGATGTGTGAGACATGTTCAGCATATATCTTGAGCTAGTAATTTTAATTTTTAAAAAATCTATTATAATAACTAAGTCTGAACCTGCAAAATTTAACCAATTTTTTTTATTGAATCTTCTATAGGGAGACAACCCGGGACAACCCCAATTTTTTAAATTTACTTACAGTTTAATAACATATAATATATAAATATTATTGTTTAAATGGTGCGAGTAACGTGAAGAAATGTATTCTAGTGAACACACTTCCCTGAATATAGTAAAATAATTGTAATAAGAACATACGTAATAAGTTTTAAGTCTTTTAGCGGTTACAGCGTCATGAGGTTCATACTCTTGCGATAGAGGCATCCTCTTGGTGGTGTATGTCGCTTGCATGTTACTTGCATCAGAGAAACATGATGAAGCCTCTTCAAAAGAAGCGAAACGTCGGAACCTTTATCATTTATGATGTGGTCACCGACGAAAGAACAAGAACTTCAGTATAAAATCAAATGCTGAAGCCTAATTTTAACAAATTTTGTACTCAGGATCATGAAAATCACATTTTCCACCTTAAAAGGCGAGACATGGTCGCTTTCCACCGGTTTGTTTTTGTCAAATGCCTATTCCAGGACATATCCCGCAGACGACCTTTTTTGACCACATATTCTTCAAAGGCACTAAAAGATCAACATATCATTGTAAACAAAATACTAGCTTCATGTTAGTCTGACTTTTTTTGCACGCTATCTCCTGGACATATAAATTGACTGCAAACTACAATTTGGAGAGTATTATAATTCTTTATGCTTAGTAATAGAATGAGTGTTGTATAATCTAGTCCTGATATTATTCCTAGATGGCTTTGGAAACAACTATTTAGGCATTTCATTTAATTGCTAGGCATTATATGATAATAGGAAACATAGCCATTTATGAAGGCCGTTGGTTCGTCCAATGGGGTGAAGGCTAGCCTCACATAATATGACCATTTGACCAATAATAGAGCACGAGGACGATATGTGCCACATAAATTGGCAAATATTTTTCCTTTAATGTTCTTAGATAAAACACTTTGTACTTCTTTAGATTGTTACTCCCCAATGTGTTTTAGAATATAAATGACTAACGAAATAACTATTAAGACAAATTGATGTTTAGTCCAATGTTCAATGGGTCAGAAGGAATATCACACTACTGTTTTTATAAGGGGAGTAACACTCTAAAGAAGAACATTCCGTGCACCTTCTTTAGATTGTTACTCCCCTCTGTTTTCTTTATGAGAGGAGTAACAATCTAAAGGAGTTTCAAACACTTTAAATAATTAACATAATCGAAACTGATTTGAAAAAAAAGAAGATTAAGGTTTTAACTAAATTTAATTAAATTTTGCGTTATCTTGGTTTTATGGTGAAAGATACTTTTCAAGTTCAGGAACAAGCAATTTAAACTTTATCTTTATTACTAAGCACGCCAACCTTATAATCCTTTTCAGCAGCAGACGATAAACAGCCTGTAAAAAAATATAATCTATTCGTGCTAGAAAATAAACTCAAAATGATTTTTTAAAAATTGACAGTGTTAATAAACAAAAATTGCATTTAACCTAGTTAAAATAATTGCATTTTTATTTATTAATTTTTTTTTCACGATAAAATTTTAACTATAAGAAAAAAAGGTTTACGTGTACAGTTTAACTTTATTACTAGACATTATAAGTTACTAAAAAATTATTTCTGTACCGTAAAACTTTACTGGTTTTTTTTTTTGTTTTTTTGTTTTTTCTTAAAGAAAAGAAAACACGATTATATTTTAACAAGTTTTTAAAAACAAATCATACAAGAAATCAATAAATTAGTTTTAACAAAATATAGCAAAAAAAAAAAAAAAGAATATGAAATGAAATTAGTTTGCAAAAAAACAAAAAACATATTAACAAGAACTAATTTAACAGCACGCAAACAATAAAAATCTATCAGAGATTAACTGAATCAAAATAATTTATTTGTTTACAAGAAGAACAGCTTTTTAAAAAAACAAAATGAAATTAACAGCTGTTTAAATAGAAAATAGAGACAGCTGATTTTTTCAATCAGCTGAAAGATTAAATATAAATAAAAACAGCTGTGAAGAATCATTTTTATTTTTACTGGTCTTATATTACTTTGCTTTGTAAGTTTAATAGCACACATATTACCAAAATTTTGAACTACTTCCCGACTTACAATGTTCCCCAACTTTTGCACATGGAAACAATTTAGGTCAAGAATAAAGACCCTAAAAAAAAAAATGGAAAATATCAAGTTATTAAGTTTTTGGTAGTTTTCATACTACGGTAAGTTTAAATTAATTTAAATCGAATTATAATCATTATTAACACTGGGAGACAAACAGAGAAAAATAGTCTCCAGAAAAATAGAACCACGGGCCTCTGTATTTCCAGTACAGCGCTCTAACCAACTAAGCTACGCGGGAGAATGATTTTTCTCTGCAGTAACTGATAACAATTCCCCAACTCCAACCTTTCAATATACATACACATTTAGCAAGTCAATTTATGACATTAGAACTAAACCGAGAATTAACGCGATTATAAAGTACTCAATTAGTACCTGTACCTTGTAAAATCAATTCGAAATTCAATTTTTAAGTTTTTGGAAGTTTTCATGCTACGGAAAGTTTAAATTAATTTAAATCAAATTATAATCATTATTAACACTGGGAGACACACAGAGAAAAATAGACTTCAGCGCCGGGATTTGAACCACGGGCCTCTGTATTTCCAGTACAGTGCTCTAACCAACTAATGGGGAGGTCCGTGGTTCGAGTCCCGGCGCTGGAGTCTATTTTTCTTTGTCCGTCTCCCAGTGCTAATAATGATTATAATTTGATTTAAATATCCAGTTATTAAAAATGATATTTTTATATTAATTATTGAAAATAGACTGCCAATTAGTGTGAAAGATAGTTTCCTTGCATCCTAGCTCATAGTTTATTGATTTTATGCTTTTATAAACCATTGTTGTTTAATTAATTTAATTATTGTTTACCTGTTTTTTTAATGTGTCAATTTTCATTTTTTTACATGAATTAAAGTATCAACTAAGCAAATGATAAAAAGCGCAGACGGTGAAATTAATCTAGTGCTATCTATGGTCTACATTCGGCAAACCATCAAAATTTTATAAAAAATAAGATGAATAATTTTGAAGATATAAATTTAAATATAAACTAGCCGTTAGGCCCGTGGCAACGGGCAGAATAAATATAGTTGAAAAAAAAAAAGGTGAGAGATAATTAGTTATATTTAAAATAAATGAGTCTCGCTTTGTCCAATTATACTTAAACAAAAAGAGCCACGTGATGTCTAGTTATTTCTTATTAATTTCATTCAAAGAAAAAGAGCTGAGACATAATTAGTTATATTTATAATGAATGAGTCTCGC